>JAXQGN010000541.1:0-18705 GCA_037039805.1 Irpex sp. M6601 | reverse complement strand
GCAGAGGCTCGGTTCGAGCTGATCACAGGCGGAGGTGGGCGGGACGAAGGAATCGTGATGGCCGCCTCGTTCCTATTCGCTAGGGTGGGAGAGAAGAGAGTCGGATGCGTGTTTCAGCGAAGTCCGACTGTGTGTATGTTTGGCGAAGGGGGCCTATCGTTTTGAATGTGGCTGTGATCGCACGTCGCTGGCAATTACAAACCTTCCTCGAGTAAAGTCAAGGTCGTGATAGGGTACTGTGCTGATGCAGTCTGTACGGTTCGAGAGAACTTGCCAAAATCTCGTGCTCGAAAGCATCACGCTGGCGCAAACGCCAACTCCGCGACGGGCTATAGTTTAGCAAGAGCGGCTATAAAGGTCGTGATGGATTGAGTCTGTGTCGTCAATGAAGTTACATAGCTAGCGGACAATTCGTGTATGAAAGCGGAGGAGGATATACAAGAAAGCAGAGAACGACAGGGCTACAATACTAGATACAAGGTTCGTGAAAATGAAGTATTTATATTACCGTAGGATAAGTGGTGGTGCTCTAGATGCTGCAGGTTCGTGAAGAAATGCGTGCGTGGTATCAATGCGTTGAATGTTATGGGGAAATTAGACAGTCCGATGGAGGGGTTTTGTAGAATAGTAAATGCGGTGGTATGACCGTTGCGATGTGAGTGAATGGCGACGTGGGTATGGAGGAGGTGGAGGTGCGAGACAGAAGATGGGAACGGTGGAACGAAGACTACGGTTGATCGTGTATAGGAACACCGCGTTTTCGTCGTTCGTCCGCAATAGCGAGCATGGCCTTTATGCTCTTTTCCAGCACCGGTTTCGTCAAGACGCTATCAAGGCAAAACAATCAGAGTCAAAACAGCACACAACGCAGTGAAGCACATACTGATCGACTCCAGCATCGAGGTACTCTTCTTGATCGCTCAACAACGCGTTACCAGTGACGCCGACGACAAAGTCCTTACGACCTCGTCTTCTCAGCTTCCCAACAGCCTGAAGCCCAGACATCACGGGCATCTGATTATCCAAGAAGACAACGGCATATCTCGGCTTGTCGTCGCTGGACGAGACCGCCCCGTCCAAGACGCCACTACTGCTCCCAGTGTCTTCGGATGAAGGTGTAGGACGAGACGCTCCGGGACTCAAGATGAGGTCCAGGGCGATTTTGCCGTTCTCCGCTGTCGTCACCTTACATCCGAGCCGGGTAAGCATCCGCCCCATCAACTTCCTCGTCAACGGATCGTCATCCACTACGAGTACGCTCATCCCTTGTTCGTACGATACGGAAGGAGAAGTCGTGGACGATGCTCCAATAGACATAGCACTGCCGTTAGTCTTCTCCGACGCTGGCGAAGCCACTGCATTTGTGGGTAACGGTCCTGGCTGCTCGGCTTCAGGAATAGCGAAAGGAGTAGGTTTCGGGAGGTCAATATGTGGAGGTTTGACTGTCGAGTCTGAGGTCTCTTCTAAGAGAGCAGGGCGATCGGGTGGTGTGACAGGAGGTGCTGTTGACGAAGCCGAAGTAGATGAATGTGTGCGGGTAGCCTGTGCCGTTGAGAAGTCTCCGATGGTCCGTGTAGGCACGCGCGTGTGGTCTTCAGGTTTCGAGGAAATTTCAACCAGGCCACCTACCATACCAAACGCCATTAGCGTTAGCTAGCACAGTACTGAGAGACATCCATACCTTGCTCCATTATACTATGAAGGGCAGACCCTGACTTCTCCGGGCTTGTGGGTACAGGTACCGGAGAGAACTTGAGCGGTGGCCGTGGGCGGAAGCTCTTAGGGTGTCTCGATGTGTCGTCCTCCAGAGATGCCGTGCGTGTATATGGCGTACCCGAGCCAGCGGCGACCTTCGCTCCGACACCCAACGCTACATTATTCATTACCAGGTCAGGAAACTCGTTGTTCGAGCCTGAATATCAGGCTACTCACGCAGTTCGACCCAGAATGTGGACCCCTCATCCACTTTCGAGCGGACTCCCAATCGTCCTCCACTTCGCTTGACGATCTGACGGACGAGGGCAAGACCAAGACCCGTGCCTTTACCACCTGCATGCATGGTAAAAAATACCATCAACGAAACGTTCATCGCGTAGAATAATTCAAACAAACCTTGTTGACGTCCCATCTCGGTCTGGTTGAAAGCAGCTGCGCGATAACGAAGAAGCCCTCTTAGTACACTGGTAATATGACACATGCAGCCTATAAACGCTCACAGAAAAGCTTCGTCTGAGCCATATCCTTCTGCCTAATCCCACACCCCGTATCCGTCACCTCGATCCTCACCACGATCCACTCAAGCGGCGGCGGCCTGTTATGCAGCACATCATGCTGGTTCAACAACGTAGCCGACAGCCCATGCTTGTTCTCCGAGTTACTGTCCGATAGCTGCGACCGCGGTGTCCCGTTGATCTCGACGGAAGGCAATTCATGCCCCGGCGCCGACAAGTCTCTGCTCTCCTTGTTCGACTCTGGCCAGCTGGCGAATATACGGCTTGGAGTGGGCAGTACGAGCTTGGTGGTGACCATGAGCTTGCCGCCCGAAGGTGTGAACTTGCATGCGTTACTATGGACATGGGGAAGGGTCAATTAAATGCCTTGTTAGGTTCAAGATACCACGCAAAAGACATACCTTGCAAGATTAGTGATAATCTGCCTCAAACGAGTCTCATCGCCAACGACGATGCCGTCCTCGTCATGTGTCGACCGCATAAGCCGGGAGATGACATCCCCGTTCTCGCCCTGGTATTCATGTAAAGCGGCCCGCGCTACCTCGTCGATGGCGGGGTCAAGGTCAGTGATGAATTCCAGCCCTCTGGCGTCCGTCGCCATTCGGAGAGGTACGAACAGCGACCGCATGACTTGGTGGAAAGCGTATGGCTACGAATTAAAGCATGTCAGCGCACTATATCATCTGGGGCTTTCTTTTCTTTTCATGTAATGCCAGTCAGACAACACATACCTTAAGCACACTCTCAAACCTCCCGCTATCCATCCTATTAAAGTCCAACACGTCGTTCAGAACCTTGCTCATCATACTCAAGCTCCCTTCTAGCGCCTTAAACTCGATCTCCTGAGACTTCGCCACGGCGCCGAAAGCATCCATATTCTGCACGGCCAACAGCGCCGTGTTCAAAGGCACCCGCACTTCATGGAAGACATACGACGTGAGGCGTCGCTTCGAATCCGCCGCTTTGCGCTCGTTGACCTGTGCCTTCTGAGTCGCGCGGAACTGGATCTTGAGCTGATCGCGGAGGGTATATAGTCGGCGCTCGGCCTATCGAAACGATTGGGCGTCAGAGGGAGATAAGCTTTCTGAGATCATCACATGCGTACATTCTCGCGCATGTAATGGACGTAGAGCAGAAAAGCCTGGAAAAGTAAGAAGTTGAACAAGTCTATTGCCTGCCGTGAGTAATTATAGCAATGATTACAGATGCCAGAAGCTCTTACTGCGTAAGAAAGTCGTCTTCTCGGGAACGACGATGCCGCATGCCCTATAGACGAATTCGTTACCATGCTAATCGTGGATATGAACGACGTGGGTTGCCACTTACAGTCCAAAGAAGACGACGACGCCGATGAGGGCCGGGAACCTGTTGAATCCCAACCCAAACAGGGCGATCGTCTGGAAGGCACACGTGTAACTGATGAAATACATTAATACTGAATCAGAATATCAGAAACAGAGACATGAGAACACGGAGACTCACTAGAAGGTGAGAAGAAAGTCTTTTCCTTCGCAGTTGAAGCGCGACGAGCCCCCGTAGAAACCGCAGAAAAATCTGGGCATAACACAACGGATATCAGCGATAGCGCGTAGTTCAGGGGAGGGGAATACGCACATGAAGAATATCTGGTATATACTCCACATCCACGTTGAGAAGGTGAGGAAGACCTGGTAGAGGAGAGGACGGTCTCTCGGGAAGTCGTATACGACCATGAAGAACACGGGGAATGTCAGTGCCGGTGAGACAGCGTAGTAAAAGACGGTGTCGGCGGTGTTGGCTGGGTGCGGGATGAAGCCTACCGCTAGTGCCCAGTTGACGATATAAAAGGCGGACGCCCAGATGGCTAGGGACTGGAATGGTCTTGAGTTGGAGGATTTAATGGATAGAGACAGAACGCACCTTTCGCAAGAACCAGTTCTCTTTACGGTAATGCGCCTCTGACTTCTCGTCCACAAAGTGCGTCGCAAAAAAGCCGTACACGAGCGGCCATATGCGATATCTGAGCCACACGAGGGGCGTGTTGCTCGCCCAGAAGCCATCGACGTGAAAGGCGACGCTGTCCCTGTCCGTGTTTGTGCCTCCGTAGCCTCCGACGCCGTTCCCACTGCCACCAGACTTCTCGGCCCCGCCATGCTCTCCGGAATGCACACTGCTCTTGATTTCGCCAGACCACTCCCGATCGACGACGACCTCGTCCACTTCTTCGTCGACGTCTGTACCTCCGACCCTCATGATGCCCCGCGTCCTCCCATAACTCATGCTGTCGCCCGTACTCTCGTCTATAGCCGACGACGTTGATGGAGCGGTACCTGAGCCGAGCTTACGCCAGAACTGGTCGATGCGGTTCCTCAGACCGACTTGGAGGCTGATGCGGGTTTTCTTCCGTTTGGCAGTGCGCTGCGAGCCAGACTCGTGCAAGACGGGCGGGGGTAGCTGCATGTCGTCCATCTCGGCCTGAGGTGTACCAGTTCCGTCGGTCTCTCCCTGTTGCTTGAATGTGTCGCCATGCGAAGTAGAAGTGGACAAGACGCTGGCCAGCGAGACCCTAGAGCGAAAAGGCATCCTCGCTGTCGGTGGCGACGACGAGAGCGTCGGCGGTGGTGGTCACGGTGGAAGAAAGGCAAAAGGAATTTGCTGGCTTGTGCCCGCGCCAAAAATGACGCCCTCACGTCCATCGTGCTGCTATTTCCCATCGCCCGCAGTTTAAGTTTGAGAATTTGGCAAAAACACACATATATATTTCCGTTGAATATCCGTGTCAACTTTCTAGCAAACTCTTTGGGTTTCCGCAATGATTTCGGAGCGAGATATAAGTATGTTTGACGAAAAAACATTGCCTTTTGAGGACTTTGATCGAGCGTGCCTGGCTGTGCGTCATCGCCGTCATCGGTCCACGTGGCGTGCACGTGGCTTCCGTTCCCTTGGCGTCCACACCTATTGCTTGATGGGGCAATTTTTGCATTTCACCGTCGTGGGATCC
The DNA here is from genome assembly GCA_037039805.1 of Irpex sp. M6601. NCBI lineage: Eukaryota > Fungi > Basidiomycota > Agaricomycetes > Polyporales > Irpicaceae > Irpex > Irpex sp. M6601. The sequence goes on along the minus strand of JAXQGN010000541.1, from coordinate 13,494 downwards.
CCTGGAATGTTCATAGAATACCAGCACTCCTTAACGACTTGGCGTGCACGACTGGTCAGCGCAGATAAATCGCGGGATTCCATCCGATAAGAATTACGTGCATATGTATAGAGAATACAGAGAGATCAAAAAAAGGATCGACGGAAAATGCGCATGGGAAACAACACAGAAGAAGCAAAGCGGTAACGAACGAACTGGAACAAGGTAGCGGGAAGATACGATGACCTGGGAGAGCAACAGCAACCAACACAATGCAAACTGTCAAACGGAACAAAAAGAAAGAACCATATGAACAACGACGAAACGAGCCACACCGGCGAGTGGAGGGCCCATTCGAACTGTGACGTACTCGGATTATTTTGTCAATAAATATCGCGTCGGCGCGGACGAGCAGAAAGACGGATGACGATGATGAAGCTGCACCACCCAACGAGCATCCACGCCAAAGGAGAAGAGAGCGAAAATAACCTATAAAACACAACAAACGCCTCCAACCTCCAGCGCGGCGTCCAGTTCCTCCCTCGATCACTTGCGCATGCGCAAAACCCAACCTACGAGAAGCCTCCCCAGAGATTGGGATTTTCGAAATTAATCATACTATCTGTAGGGATAATCCAAAAAAGAAGAGGAGAAAGTTCAGGTTTACAATCACACAGACGGAGAAGTAAACCACTCCCCGAAATCCAATTCGCCGCCTCCTCCCATTTGGTCGCCCGGGAAGAGAGAAGAAGAATCAAAAGACTCGAACCCGCCTATACCGCCGAGTTGTTGCATAAAGTCCTGCGTCATGAACAGATCGTTCGAAGCGTTGTTCCCAGGAGGCGCAGATGATTGCTGAACAGGTGGTTGATTACCCCCTTGAGGACCAGGTTGACCTTGTCCTCCAGGAGCCTGCTGATTGTTCATGCCCGCGGACGGCGACGGCGCCGTGATAGTAGCATTATTCTGCGCAGGCGTCGGGGGCGCCGTCCCCGGTCCTTGCTGGGGTGGCTGATGCGCACCATGTCCACCTGTAACAGCCGGAAGGTTATGCGGCGACGAATGCACGCTCTGAATCCCGCTTCCAGTATCTTCCTTCTTGAGTCCAGGCGATGGAGGAGGCATCATGCCCGGCGGCTTGTTCTGCTGCTGTTGCTGCGGTCTATTACCAGGGAACTGGCTAGTACCGGGACGAGACTGCGAGCCGTCCCCCGGCGGTGGGAATGGAGACTCGGGGTTCGCAGGAGAAGGTGCGTTCGTGGGCATCATGTTCGGTCCCCCACCCGGTATACCACTTCTGTGGAGAGCAGTCATGTTTTGTCGGTACTGAAGCTGACAAGTCAAAAATGGTGGCCCGTATCTAAATAGGAGGATGACATACTTGTAGTATAGGAGCAGGCATACCACCCATCGAAGGGTTACCCATCCTTTGTCCCGATGCGAACGATCCCCCGCCGGGTAGCAGGGGCGTCATGGCATTCTGAGGATGCTGAGGACCACCAGGGTGCATAGGCGGTTGCGGGGGGAATCCAAGACCAGCCATAGGAGGTTGCGGTTCAGCCCCTGTCGGCGACGTGCGTGGCCGCTTGTTTGCGGGAGGAGACGACTCATTCTGACCCTGCTCAGCCTCGAATATATATCAATTCACTCTTATTGGACATTCGCCCCGCTGTACACCACATACCTCATCGCCTGGTGACGTGCTATTGCGCTTGATACGTTGTTGATTCTGACCTTGCTGGGCAAAGGGTGCCCCCAGTGGTCTCTGTTGTCCGGGCTGCAATGGCTGCTGCATACGATTAGGCTGCCCATCGGGGCCGTTCTGCGGGGCACCTGGCTTAGGAATCTGGTCACGAATAGCACCTCGCTCCTTGGCCAAGGCCACTATACGCGCCTGTCAACGGGACAACGATTTATTAATATTCACATACAATGAATCTCGCGAGACACATACTTTGTCCTGGGAGGAAAGAGATGGAACATCAACTCCCCCGAGGCCAAGCTCATCCTTCAGTTGGTTCAGGCGGACCGCCTCAATCCTCATAAACTCAGTGTTGACCGTCGCATCCGGATTCTGAGATCGAATCTGGCCTTGCAACTGGGGCTGTCGATTAGCAAAGGAAGGGCTCTGACTCACGCCGTGGGCCGCTGGCGAATTTGGGTGGCTATTCGAGGCACCTGCAAGAGGTTGAAAGCCCGGAGGTGGCTGTTGTGGGTTGCCCATGAGTCCTTGTGGAGGACCAGGCGGCGGCATTGCTCCCCGCATCTGCATTGAGCCCTGAGGACCTAGACTCGCGTTCATCGGTGGCTGCTGGCCAGGATGTCCAGGGTGATGAGGGGAGTGTGCCATTGTTGGCGACTGGAATGGCGCTCCGTTCGGCGCACGTTGCGGAGGAGCCACTCCAGGTCGCTGCCCAGGCATCATAGCAGGCGTGCCGATCGATGGTCCCGCGGGGTGCGAAGGACCCACGATGCCATTTGGCTGAGGGCCAGGTCCGAACGATCCGCTCTGTGCACCGTTTGTCATGGGCGGTTGACTAGGCTGGGCCGTAGCTGAAACAACTCCATTTGGCATCTGAGTTGGAGGCATGCCTGGACGAGCACCATTAACAGGACCTATGTATCTTGGAGGCCCTGGCTGGGCACCCTGTCTCGGAGGCTGCCGCTGGGTCTGCTGCGCTTGGTGCTAAACGAATCTGCTCGTCTCAACAATGCGCGAGGCGTAGCATTACAACTTACCTGAGTATATAGTAAAGCATCTTCAGGACCGTTCCCACTACTCTTCGCCGTAAACAACACCCAAAACACACTCCACCATCTACAGGAGGAATCAGTCTAAACGCGCAAACTGGGAGAAAATTACAAACTCGAATAATAGCCCTTGCTTGGCATTTATGGGTGGCGAAGAATCCTGGGGGATGTCGGCTTCTCTTGTCAGCTCCCGTGCAGTATTGGCGTATCCTCGCTTTATGCAATAATCGTATATATAGATATTGAACCTGTTGATAATATTATGATTATGCGAGGGACGTTGCTCCAGATAACAGGAACACAAACATTCTATCACCGTCCCACGACGTCGGAGAGGGTGGTGGTGTCTGTTCCAGTAGCTGAGTAGGGGGAGGGCCGCCAGTAGGCGGTCCTGTGGCCATAGTGGCTGATGAGTGTTTCGGGAAGAGTGCGGGACTTGTGTGTGACTTTGACTAGCAGTAGAGTGTCAAATTTGCGCCCTTTCTCCTCGTGAAGATTGTTGAGAGGGCGAAGGAGAGACAATTGCCTGAGAATGGACAGAGTCGTGTCGTGGTAGAGGGTTGCTCTGAGCGCCGGACAAATGAAGCAAGATGAGTCGAGAGGGGATACAGATGACAGTTAATGATACAAGCAAGATGAAGCGCGTCGGTCGTCGGACGGCGGGGCGTACTCGACGGCGGGGTCGGTCGTCGTCGTGGTTGAGAGCGAACCTGCTTTGAAGAGGCGGGTGCCCCGATGATCTCGGCGTGTGCCGACCTCGGCACCCGAATGGGAAATACTATAGGCGCTTGCGCCACAGAGGTCTCTCTACACGTCTGAGAGAAGGTTGAGATGCAGAATTATAGAATACATGTGCGCATAGATACAGTAGATTATGTTGTCATAGTATAGTCAATGATGCAGCCAAAACCATAAACCCGTCAATGTCGTCGCACGAGTGCGACTTGGAAATCCCAGCCTCCTACAATATACTTCACTTCGACAAGACGCTTGATTTCTCGCCATCCAGAGCTCATGTCGCCCGGTACCTCGTTCAGGTCGGACACCACGTACACAAAGTCCGCGGGAGACAACATTGAGCGAAGGAGGGACCCAATCAAGAACGCAATCAGTGCGATCATAATGACCGTTGTGAGTCGATAACGATATCTCCTCTCGTAGAAGGGGGTAGATGTACCAGCGGAGTTCAACACTATGCCTTGCTGCTGCAGAGATGCCGGGGAGGTAGCAGCACTCGAAGAAGAGGATTCCTTCGCTGGCACAGATGATAGAGTAGATCCTGACAGACTTCTGAGAATCGGCCCTGCGGTCCTCTGTACTCCCGCAGACATCGAGAATCGAGTGAGAGGATTAGGATACGAATTCCAAAATCGGAGAAGACCATTGCTGGAAGAAGGCTCAGGAGGATCCTGGGAAGATGTGTCGTTCTGCTCGATGTGGTCCTGCAAGCCCTGAGCAAACCCCGCACATCAAATCAGACGTCTAACTTTACAATTAGACAGAAAGAATCGCAGCCTTACCTTCGAATCTATCACAGGAGTGCTGTGCGGCGGAGTAGATGCATGTTCTGTCTCAGACAGATCGTCGGTTGATGTTACAGTAACGGACGTCGACGGGTCCAACAGATGCGCCGCCACTGCGACAGGTACACGAAGCTCTGTTGGGAGCGGCTCATCTTCGAGGGCAGCCCTACGTTACTGGTAAATTTGCATACAATAAGAATCTCGACTTTGAACGCTTACCTCGCCAGCACGTTCATCTTCGAGGCTCTTACATCCAGCAACTCGTCTCTACCCAGACTCGTCAATGAGTCTTTCTCACTCAACACATTCACACCAACGCCATTGACGTCAATGGTTGTGCCCGTTGTCCGCGTAGTCGAAACAGGGGGCTTGTTACCAGTAGGCTTGATCTCGACCTTGATGATCGCACGCCCTTCATCAAGATCCAACAACCATTGCGGGCGGGGAGGCGCCGTCCTAATCTCTCCAGTCAGCGGATCTTCAATTGTCGACATTTGATACTGAGCGGTGGGCAGCGTCAGTCGCAGGAGATGGCAGGGTGGCCTATCCGCGTTGAGCCCAGACGAATGCAACGGCGACGGGGGCATGGTGTACACAGCTGTGACCACGGGTAGTAAGTCCGACCAGGTCTCCGCGTCCTTTCCTCCTTCGGGAAGAGTAAGACGTTGGCGCGTCTTGTCAATTCGCGAGTGAATTTGCACCTCATACCCGTCTCGGTATAGCTTCGTGTCTACCACCAACTCACCCACAATGACGTCCGTTGGTAGTTTGACCTCTCCACGCGATGTGAAAACAGAGGCAGAACGAAGAGCATCTCGAGATCGAGCGCGAACAGAACCAGAAGGAGAAGGAGATGCGCTGGCCTTCGTTGGAGTGGCCTCTTCTCCGTCGGCCGGGCTTGACAGAGTCTCCCTGCGACTGCTTGATCGTGAATGTCCGGAGGAGACTGTAGCCCTCCGAAGCCTCTCCGAAGTGCTAACGGGCAACTTAGGAGAGGGTGCCTTCGAAACAATGGTGTCGAGGAGGAGATAACTTGTATAAGACTTCGCAGAGTTATTGAAAGCCGTCATCACTACCGTACGGCTGGGATCTCTCTTGCGAATCGTCCATGCTTTGTCGTCAACTCCGTCGTCTTTACTAGCGATGAGATAGCTAGAGGCCGGTATTCTCGTGAACGGCGACGGGGCGACATTCTTCAGATACGTCTCCAGCTGGAGAAGTGACTTGACCAACATCGTGTTGATATTCGCGTTGACAGCAGCTGGGATCGAGCCCCCATAATCGGCCGCCACCACCCGCGTGCATCGCGCGGACGGAATAGCGTAGCTCTCCGATCCATAGGGATCCAGCGTCTCCAATATCCACCCCTCGATGAACACACGGCCAACGGGGAGCGTATACGGGTTGTATTTCGCCGCTGCAAATGACTGCACAGAGTCTGGAGCAAAAGAAGCAGAAGCCATGTAGACCACCATCCTATTATCACCAGCATGGTCAGACTCCCCACTCCCTTGTCGAATAGACGGAGCTCGGGCGACCACATTGGCAAGGTAGAACCCGCGGTCGCGGAAAGGAAATCCACCTTTGGTGACCATGAAACAAGTGTTTGCATGTGCGCCGAACTGTTCGAAAACATGGGTCGAATCATATCGCGGATCCCACTCCTTCCTCGAGTCGTAGTTACCCAGGACGTTTGCGATTTCGTCGGCTGACAGCCCTTCTATGACCTTCTCCCCCTTATGCACGGGAATAACGGAGGAGATCGACGGCTCAATCTTGCGATGTACCGGGAAACCTTTGTCGCTGACGAGTGTCCAACCTTCCGCAAGGGGCTGCGTATGCAGCCCTTGTAGGTAAGAGAGAGCTTCTAGGGCGTACTGCATTGGTGCTTTGGAAGACGACGGGATAGCATCGTCGCCAGCTGCCATGGCAGGAGAAACAGCTGCTACAGCCTGCTGCGTCGTAACAGTCGCCTGCTCCACAGCAAAGTTCCAATACCTTGAGAAGGCGCTAGCAAACGCAGGTGCTGCCGTAGACACCTCCGATGCCGACATAGCTGAGGGACTGATGGGAGAATCGGAGGGCGGATCGACGCCAGTCTCAGTAGCGGTATCATCGGTGTCGGCGTCCCACTCAGCTCTTCGTCTGCGAATGACGCCCAACACGGGAGGTTGGTCCAGAGGAATCCGCGTCGGCTTGACCCGTTTCTGCTTCGCGAGGCTCTTCACTTCTCGTTCGGGAAGCTCTTCGACATCCACGTCCACCTTGGCGCCATTCACCATAACGAGGCCCTTCTCCTTCGCCACTCCCTGAGGAGCCCGACGGACTATGATCTGCAGTCGTTCCTTCCCTGCATTGACGGCGTCGTGAGAGATAGTGAGCCAGAGGCCGCCACCTCCAGAAGACAGCCTGTGTCGCCTGAGACATCCTATGGACTGGGGAGGAGGATCGATGATGATATCCAACGACGTCGCCCAGTTATCCAGATCGCATCGAAGCTCGCACTCGATGGTAGGCATGGAAGACGAAGGAGGATTATCAGTCGTATCATTCCCTGATGATGTGCGACTAGGACATCCTTCATACTCGATCCGAAGACTACCTTTCTCATGGTCATAACGCAGATCGTTGACTTTAGCACCTTCCAACCTGGTCATAAGAGGTGGCCCTCCGCACTTGATGACAAAGTCGCCGTAACCGGCTACAGCGGAGATCATTTGCTGGGGAATTGAACCTTTATTTGACCATCCCTTCGGGTCTGATTGCTCCAAAAGTGTAACCTGAGTAGTCGTCGGGGATAGAGCCTCGATGGACCAGCCTTGTAAATCCACTTGCGTTCGTATTACGTTGGTGTCCACCGGGGGGATGCTAGGGAAGAGGTTCGGGTCATCCGCAGAGAAGGCAAACACGTGCATAGTGGTCGGCGATTTGTACACAGTCTTCAATACTACTGCGTCTCGACCGCTAGAAGGGGACATTGAATCAATTATGAGGATGCATCTTGAGCATTCAAGACTCACTTAACAGGCCAGTTAGGTTTGGTCTTAACGTGCCATAGTTCAGTAAGCTGATTGACATCTTCCAGGAACACAGAATCTTCATATAGCCTATCCCAGAATGCTCGAGATCCTGGCGTGGTGATGGCGGCGTATAGATCCCATAGACTCAAGCCTACGAAAGTTGCCTCTGCTCGATACACGACCAGCGTAGGATCAATGGAGTCTAGCTGAGAAACCGACACTCCACGACTTTCCGTCGCTTTGGAGGGCAATGATCAGAGAAGGTTATATATGAAGCATATAAACTGCGCTTACTGCGTTTCCACTTCGCTTCAGGCTCTTGTAGCAATGAAGAGAAATATATGTAATTCCGTTTCACGCGAGATAGGATAGATCGCTCCGCGGCTGGGGTGCGTTCAGTCATTGTGCGACCCAGAGGAGGAGGCTCAGGTACGGTCGAAGTGCTAGAAGTCCCAGTAGCCACAGTAGTGACAGTCGATTTCGATCGAAAGCTGACATTAGCCATGCTCATCGTATCCTGGAGAATCGGCTGAGACATATAGTATGACGAAGGGTCGCGCTCTTCCACGTCTTCGATCGGTTGGGGTATACCATTAAGTCGCCATCCACTTGAAGGTCCAGAGAGCTCGATGATAACCTTCACCTTTAAGACCGAATGATCGTTCGGAAGGGACGAGTGCTTGACATTTAGGACAAATTTGTCCGCGTCCTTGCCTCCAGAGGCCGTACGTATCCCATGAGCTGTCCACGGTAACGAAGAGACCTCTTCAGAAGACGCTCGGGTCGATATTTGAACGTCCCACCCATCGCTGGCAGGTATGATCCACTCGACCGACCTCGTTAATCGACGATGCTCACGGACAGCGTGAAGCTCATTCGCGCCTTGGTCGGCATCAGTCCGCGGGGACGACTCCGTGTCCTCAGGAACGATGGCGTAGTCGACTGTCAGCGCTACTCTGTCGATTTGAAACGATACATGCTCGATTGACACGCCGTTGCCGTATCCAGAGAATAGAGGGATCCGGGATCCGCGCGACTTGACTGTCTTGAAGAAGCCAACCATCATAGCACATAGTTGTTGACTCAAGCTGGTAGCAGGCGCAAAATTCCACATTGCGCGGAGGTCGTGCTGCCAAAAGCATGTCATACGAAGCCTGGGAGAGCCGTTGCCAGATTGGACACTCTGGATACACCAAGCAAAGACTTCAATATTGTCAGCCGTATCCGCGTGCAAGAATTTCGTAATGCTTACGCCCAACTTCGGAACGCACATAGGGAGGTGAAGGTCGAAGGTAGGCAGGCTCGTCAGGAGAGCGCGGAAGGGAGGTGGTAATGTCGATTAAGGTGGAAGCATCATTGAATGTTCGTGATATTGTAACGGCGTCCCGAGGGCTGATGCGACGGTTGTAGTGGTAGGATAGCTGGATAAAGGGACTACTTACCTTGCGGGCCACCCTAACGTGAAGTTCGTCCTGGCAATGCGAGTCGACTGATCAAACATCTCTAGCAGCTGAGCCTTCTCAACTGCAGGGTCCCACTCCTTTCGTAACTCAGGAGTCGATAGAACCGCCTTGCACGCCTCTAAAGTGAGCTGTGGCTCATCCGCCACGGAAACATCAAGCACCGCACGATACACCGTTCCTGCCTTTGTCACTCTCCTGTGCAACACAACATCCGACAAATGAGGTCCTGCAGCTGCCCTTGCCTTTCCTTTGCCGCTTATTGGTGGGGTTTCGACATTGACACGTTTCCAGTCGTTGGAGGAGTGGGAAGTGAGAAGCTGCCGAAAGTTTGTTTGTGCTGTGTCCAGGGCGTCGTACCACGACTGGTGCAATCTGCAGCAGAGTATAAGTGGGTCACATATATCCGGATACATAGACCATACTGACCGTGTACCGTCAGTCATATCTTTGGGATTTCACTGCGGACATGGGGGAGCTACCGAGCATAACAGGCGCCCAATTACGTGCATAATAATCGCACGACTAATTCATGGCCGGCGGGACTGCCTTATTGGGAAATACCGCCGCCTAACTCGCGCTACTCCTGATTGGCTCTCTTACTCCAACCACCACCACCTACTACAGAGCTCTACTACACCGTTTCTTACACAACTTTCGTTCTTCATAATGGCACCAAAAGCGAAAAACACATTAAAGCAGCAGGCTCTGGGCTTCCCCACGAAACGCCCAACTGCAGCTTCAAACGCGAAGGCGAAGGGGTCGAAGTCTCCAGTCACAGTCCCGACAACACCTACTCCCGCATCTGCAGTCGAACCCGAAGAGATCAATGCCTCTGATGCAGGCGAAGAAACTTCCATCGCTCGTAAACTCCTAAGACAGAGGACCACCAGAGCCTCTACGAAGGCCCAAGCTGTCGAAGAGGAGAAGGCAGTAGGCAAGAAGAGAAAGCTTCAGGAGGTTGAGGAGCCCGCTACTACCGCTGAGAAGGGCAAGAAGAAAGAGGATAAAGGAAAGAAAGTGTTCAAGTCTCGAGCCAGTCTTGAGAACGTCGAAGGTCGTCAGACACCTACGCGTATCGACGATTCCAGCGATGTTGAAGTCCTAGACGAGCCTCCTCAGACGGATACGAGCGAGGCTGCGAAGAAGGCTCGAGTACGCAAACACTATGGCGAAGCACGGGAGAAAATGGGATACCTTGAACCCAGTGAGTGCAAGTCAGATATATGCGTGTCGAAGTCACAGCACTAAACGCTGTTGTACGCAACGTAGTTCATGCCAAGGGTCAAACGAAGGAACATCACATTCTTCGCGTATTCGATCTGTAAGTGCTCTCTTTGTATACTGCATCTTAATGTATCTCAACCATGCGTATAGCTCTTACGAATTTGGCCCCTGCATCGGTATGACCCGTCTCCAACGCTGGGAGCGCGCGGATGCACTAGGACTCAACCCTCCTCTTGCAGTGAGTACCCTGTATAGCGTCTATGAATGCATGTTCATATTATTTTCATATGCAGGTTAAGGAGATCCTCTTGGACGAGCAAGTCAAAGAGGATACCTCTTTAGGGGAATGTGTCTTCTTCGGCGAGGTATAGCCCGAAGATTGCGTCCCGCTCCCCTTGTCTCTCTTTCGTCTTGTGCTGGATCTTTGAACCCCGTAGAGTAAATGCTCCTAGTAAGTTTACCAAAATCTCTCTTGACCGCTGTTTCCCTCCATGTAACATATTTGCTCTCGCTTTCGAAACCCAACTGCTGTCGCTTCTGCTTATCCCTTGAATTCGTGTACTAATAGATAGATATACATTCGTTGATGGTCACCAGCACACTAGTGGATGTCGACGTGTGCTGGAGTTAGGCAACAGTAATCGTCTTCCCTCCTTGCGCAAGACTCTTCAAAGCAGCATCCAAGACACGCCAAATCGCGACTGAATCTTCCAACGTCTCATATCTCCCCTCCTGACTACCTTTCGCATATTCCAACCACGCCTTCCCGGTATTCCCCAACCGATCCTCTTCCTTTACATCTAACGCAACCTCTTCTCCATTATAAGCCACCTTCTGTTCACCCAAGCCCAAGAATACCCCGGAAGGACCATTTTCAGGGCGGTTCTTTACCTCAATGGTCCCTTCTTCGCCGTCGATGAACCAGAGAGAACGGCCAGTGGGGGAACCAGATTGGGCATGAATGGTGACGATCGCTCCGTCGTGTTGGCCTCCAAGTTTACCTGTGAGAACGACTTGGTCCGGCGAAGTCTTCCTTACGACTTCCCCAGTGGGCTTTCCGGTAGAGTCGAGGAGCTGAACGTCGGGAAAGAGGATTGCACTGGTTGCGCTGACCTCCTTGATATCACCCAGTAAGTACCTCAGACTTGTGAGGTGGTGACCGATTAGAACAGTCAACAGCGTCCCGCCTGTAACATAGACTATGTGAGTGGTCTGCGATGGATCACATACCGAATGGACGCTTACCGTTATTGACGTCAAGCGCATAGGCATTAATCTTTGTCGTCGCCTTGCCAGAGAACCCTACCTCGGGAGGGACGATAATGGACTATTTGTCTTATCAGTCTCGACGATATTTCATGAGCACTGGCACTAACATACCACGCTGGTTGAAAGGACTTTGCCGACCTTCCCTGCATCAAGCAGCTCCTTCAGCTAAACCAAGAGTTATAGTCAGACACTCCAATATTGTGAAGTTCAGTCCTTGATCGTTAACCCATACCTTTCTCGTTGTGGCGCTTTGCGGAGACTGCGCCCCCACAAAGGTCCTCACTCCCTTCGCCTTCGCAGCTTGAGCGATCTTCAAGGTCTCTTCCAAGTCCCTGCCAGGACTCCATTCAACGAAGATATCCTTCCCTGCCTCAATCGTCGGGGCTGCCGCATCCCAATGGTCCGGAATCTTGACACTCACGACCACCAGGTCGACGTTGGGATCATTCGCCAGGTCCTTAGCACCGTTGGGGCCAAAGTACCCTTTCACCGGATGACCGACGAGCTCACTGTACTTGGCAGTTGAAGCTTGAGCGGATGCCTCGGAACTGGTGGCAATGGCGGTGATAGTGTATTTGTCTTTAAGCAGCGGGTCGAAGAGGGGAGGGATGAGAGTGGTGGCTGCCCATCCTCGGGCGGAGAGTCCAATAACACCTAGTCTGATGGGTGACATGTACGAGGCTGAGTGCAGTAGGCTGTAAGTGTATTTGGGGTTTGACGTAGCAACTGAAGCTGACCTTTAGCTTTATAGAGTTCGGTGAGATCTAGACCTGTGCATGCTAGATGGAACAGCACTCCATATTGCAGAGCTATAGCGCCATGTGCATACGTATACGTATACAAACCGAGCTGACACCTGCTGACACGACTGCCTAGATCCCCACTTCCTAGAGTACCGTACGAGAAGTACGGTTAAGACTCGCTTAGTAAGGATAGGACAATCTCCGATTTTGCGGATTTCGTACGTTCTCATGGACTCAGAATACACTTACTAACTATACTTACTTGCAATTGATTACTGCCAGCATCGAGAGTTTGAGCCTAACGCATAACTTCCGAGTTCACCGTATTGGCCGAATTTTGTGGCCATATTACTAATCTTCGGGCCTCAGTCTCGAGATCTCTCTAGTATCTAATCGAGCTCCGCGGCGCCACAAAGACATAAACTTCCTAGTCTGGAAGTCTGCCCGATCGTCGATCAACGATCAGGGTCGGGTTCGGATGCTTCCGCTTTCGATCACGATTTCAGCCTGCTTTTGCCTTCGACTACTACTCAGGCATCGTTAAGTACACCTATCATAATCAAGACGGTGGAAGGCTGCGTCCCAGGGCATGTAGTATTCGAGGTACGCTACTACTAGTAGTACATGCCAGTGACTGGGCGAATGAACTCCATACTGGCAGACACCTGTGCTGTTGTCCAATGGCCCATTTCTTTACTAACTACCCTGCCAACATTCTGAGTTACACACTTACACTAGCGTCCCTGGTATCAGGAACACGGCTATCATATAACTGCCTCTTCAGGCTGCAATCGAACAACGGTCGCGGGTTATGATCGGCGTTCAAGCTTTCACTGGCAACTCAGGATTACGATCGAGGTTCGATCATACCGACGATACCTCCTATTCCATGATCGTTTTTCCGTCTGATACTCAGCTGTATCGTATTGCGGATGCAGCTACACTGCGATTGCATACCGATCTATGCCGCATAGTGAGTGTGTCCCAATAGAGCGTGGCCGTCCTCTCGACAATATATAAGAGGCGTGATTCTCGATGGTAAAGTCTCATCATCAACTCACTCATCACTCATTCCATCTTATCATCTCACTCATGCGTATATCAACCCTCCTTTCAGGCGTCCTCGCCTTTGCTGGTGCTGCTGGCAGCGCCTTGGCTCTTCCCGTTGAACGGGACGAGTCTTCTGACTTGGCCTCGAGTGGTATTCTCTCGCCTATCGCCAATACCACTTGGGCTCCAGGCCAGCAGGTGTCCATCACTTGGTATGTTCTATCATCGTCAATGCTTATTTTCTTATACTAACTGACCATATTTCAGGGACACCACCATTATCAGTAGCGAGAATGGTACTTTGGGTGTAATCAATTTGTACAACGCAGACGATGATTACCCCAAGCCCACCGAACTCGCTTCCGATTTCCCCTCCAACACCGGGTCGTACAACCTCACGGTCCCTTCTGTTGCCGACGGTTGTTATTACATAAAGAGTAAGTCGTCGTCTCATCCAGCGCAAAGTTGTTGC
>JAXQGN010000540.1:0-19573 GCA_037039805.1 Irpex sp. M6601 | reverse complement strand
GGCGGCATTAGTGATGCGTTGATGCCACTGTGGTTATCTGGATTGTTCGATTATATAAGCAGTCGGCCCACCGGCATGCACCTCTCGCAATAAACCTCAAACCCCGCTAGGAGGGCCCCATCAGATAGTTTATTCTCCGAAAGCATCTAGAAATCCCTAAATCACTAAAACGCTTACGGGTAGGCATCCACTTAACTTCAAAAAATGGCAGAGGCTCAAAATTTTGGAAGGTAGAGTGTCAGAAAGACTGGGAGTTTGCTTCTGTGCGCATATGTCTTGATTTTTTTTTTCCAGTCCGAGGAGCAAATACTTACTATACTAGTATCGTACTCACCCGAAAACCCTCAGCTAGAGGGCCAGTGAAGCTTGAAGCTTGAACTCAGGCCCATCTTCACAGTGTTCACACGCGATTATGAACATTTTCTCAACGCGATAGAACATAGATTTCTACTTGCATGATATTGCTTAGGGTTATCGGTAGGCTCAAACAAGCTCCACTGCTGTCAGTAGTTGGCCTTTGCCCCGGACGTACGTACTTATCTCAATCTTTCTCGTTCATATTGTTGCTCATGATTATGATTACACATCGACCTCCCAGAGGCCATGGCCATCGAGTTATTCGTCTGATTTAGCTGCCGGCACACGTAGACTCGGATCTAGATCCCACGGCCTTGTGACCCGCAGGCCTCTCTGGCAGAAAAGGCCATACCGCTACCTTCCCTTTTAGGCAGTTAAGGTCGCGGCTTTGAACTCCGCTGAGGCGTGTACTGGGCTGGGATTACCTGTCGCTCTTCTCCCAAGAATCATTCCTATACCTTCACCGTCGCTGCAACATCCTTCGACCCCGACTCCCTACCATTGCCATTGCTCTGCAAGCATACCCTCGTGCACCGCTTCGAAATTGATCAGAGGTGAGCGGCCAGACTACACATCAAGTATATGAGCTTATTGTCTGTGATACAGCAAGACGTCGTTGCCTCTGTCGCACATACTTACAGACTATATTCAAGTTTCTACTACGGAGAGTTCAGGGATGGTGGGCGCACACATGAGGTACGAGATAGCCTGGCATCTAATTGTGTCTCCTTCTCTTATCTGAGGAGGGCTAGGCTCCACAGAACGAATAGGAGTGGCTTGCTCACTGAAAGAAGCCATCAAAACGCGGAAGGTGGACCAATCAACAACCTCCCCTTCGAGCTCTTGGCCCAGATATTTACGTGGCTTAGAGAGGACTATCACCCCTGGGAAGACTACTCGTGGTGCTCTATTCTCTTGGTCAGTCGGTTGTGGTACGAGGTGGCTATTCAAACCACGTCGCTTTGGACCACACTCAACCTTACCCTCAAAACTCCGGACTGCTTCTTCGAGCGAACATACATGCTGCCTTTGACGCTTCATTGGGCCGTCAATGACTCTGAACACCGCGCCTTGCATCAGTTTTCCTCCCATTTCTTTCGTTGTGGCTCACTCTCCCTCACAAGCATGCCGGATGATAACGGTCAACTGGCGTTCGACGGGCTCACTTCACTACCTCTCTTGGAAATTTTGGTGCTCATCCCGACGCAGAACCCGCTTGCGGACCTCTTTATCTCGGGAAAATTTCCAAAGCTCCACACCCTGTGGTACATGCCCCGCGACTTCCAAATGACCTACGCCATGTTTGCGTCTACCCTCCGAAACTTGTATATTGACGCATCCAGGTCTCACAGCAAGCCAACGCTAGCGGAAATAATACATGGCCTGCAACAGATGCCCTTACTGGAGTTCTTAACGATGGTGAATATTGTCTCTGATACGGAAGACGCGAGAAGCCATACGTCCGTCGCGGCTACACTCGAGAATCTTGAGATGCTATGCATCGCAGGACCACTTTGGACCTCCTCGCCAATTCTGAACGCTCTGTCTATTCCTCCCACCGTGAGCATCGAAATATACTCCAGGTTGAGGGCAGACGAAGGATTAGACGAGCCCGGAATCGTCTCCTCACTCACTGAACTGGCACAAGCCATCTGTGATATAACTCATCCAGCAGGAGAAATTGTGTCACCCTTGGAGTACATGCAAGCGCAATACTATCGCGAGGAAAACGGTGGCACCTCGTACGACACAGACATCGTCGCACGGCTATACTGCACAAGGGCCGATGTCGCATTGGGTCATGCGCATCAAAAAAGCGACCTGAAATACTACGAACGGGTTTGGCGACAGATAGACGACTCCGGTCTGCGGCAAATCGACTTTGGAGGAGTAGACATCTCGATATATTGGGGCTGCCCTATACTTTCTCCTGAGTGGGACTGGACGATCGCCCCTCAGGCTTGGCTACAATCTCTCATCCATAGCTTGCCTCTCAAAGAAGTCTCAACCGTCGCGCTTGAGCTGAGCGAGGACATGATCTACCTGAACATCGGAGATATCTGTCCTAACGTGTCGACCTTGCTCGCAAGGGACGAAGGTGATGCGTACCAGGGCTTGTCATACTTGTTAGAACAAGCTCCTGACGGCCGACGACTTTCCGCATACCCCCACTTCCGCAAGCTCACAGCACTACTTTTGGACTGTCGTCACACCGTCGGTGCCAACGAGCTGGTTCGCCTGCGCTGCAGCCTTCGCGGTCTTCGTATTTCGCACACACTGACTTTGCAGAAGATCCGGATCGTTGGTACTATCGACCAGGATGCCCTGATTGCGTTCAAAGACCTCAAGGATGCGTTTCCGGAGATTGATATAGCCATGCTCAGTATCGATTACTCAGAGATAGACGTCGAGGCCATGTAACGGATCAATATTGGTGTCCATACGTAGAGCATGGCACGCGAATCGGCACTCGTCACAATTACTGTGTTCCATACGAAACTGACGTGTATCTTAGAATATATTTTGCTTCATTTTTCTCTCAAAAGTTCACGATGCAATGATTGGTTTACAGAATACTAAGTACACCATCTTTAAGTTAGAAATAAATATCGCAACAATTACGGGGTACTCCGCTGACTGCGCACTGCGCTGAGCATCATGCATCGTCGCCCGATAAAGATACAAAAGTAGTCAAGAAATATCGTGGCTCATCACTCGAAAGATATGGTTCATGGAAATTCGCGATATGCCAGTGAGCCATGCCTGCTTTTCCTCGGATGATCGACTTCGGTCAGAAGGTAGCAATCGGTAAGTCCCTCTCGCGTAAGCCGTCTTTTTTCAGCCTCTATCCGTAGAACCATCCGCGATAAGATGCTATTATCGATAGCCCATACTGTGACGCTGCGACCGAGCAAGATGAGGGATTAATAGAAAGACAATAAGCGAGACACAACTTACAAAAACATATATGAGCTCTGAGACTAGTACACAGCACATTAGTTACCAATTAACGCAAAACCCATGACAGACTGCTTACATCTCCAGCGAACTGCATTACCAGATTCAAAGTACATGTAACTGATGTCATGTTATTGAGTTTCATTCCTTGTCAATAACGTCATCTGCTCACCGGTAAGGATCTTGTAGAAAATGCACATTCAGAAATACTCAAGCGTGGAAACCATCATCAGGGTGAACTCACAAGAAATGAGATACATCCGTCTCGTTTAAGGCGGTCGATAACGTCCTTGTTATGACGATAAGGCCTCTCAATTGCACTGCTGGCAGTCAATAGAATTATTAGGATGTTGAAGACTAACTGAAACACTGTTGTTAGTGACAAGTGATTTATCTCTCTCTCAGATGCTTGTACTCACTAGCGAGATCCAGGCTCCAGGGTCAAGACCAGATTTGCGTGGGATTGCGCAGAAAGGCAAGCCAGACGGCAGAGATACATTCACTTTCCTCCATTTCAGTGTGTGCAGTGTCTTCAGCCGATGTAAATGCGCACCAAGGATAAACCTCAATAGTAACGCTATGAGGACAAAGAAGCACCCATACGTCGTCGCAAAAATTGACCAGAGAATCTTCATGGCATGCCTTCTGTGATCCCAAAGCCCAAAGACTCGAAGGGCAACGAGAGCTATGGTAAAATGATATCAGTGCCCGGCTGTGTTCTATCAACTGCAATGTAAAGATACCGTGAGATACACAGATCCCCAAGGGTATGGATATGGTCTCAATCGCGATCAAGGCTTTGCAACTATGGTACAGTGTGTCTGACATCCTTCAAACGACTGTAAGGCGCTGCGTGTAACTTACGTCTGATAAAACTTGTTAGCCCCCTCTGGTCCAGGATTGGACGAGTGAACTCACTCGTTCTGTCATAGCAATGGCGCCAGATACCACTACATTACAGATGCAGGCCGGTTGAGTGACGTTTAAGGCAAGCCGGTCGTCGTTGTGTACTTACTGATACCAACGAATAAAGAACCCAGAATAGTGACATAGCGCGACCCAAGAAACAAGATATCTTGGGCTGTCCACGACTCTGATCGCCAAAAATACTCGATTTCATCGACGACGGTAAGAATATGATCCCAGAGGGCACCAGTCATTCCCGCAGCTTGGGGATAAAATTAATGAGTGAAAGATGTTACGTGGAATATCTAGACACAAGAATATTCTTACCGTAGATATAGCGCATATTCATGGCCAAGTTGAGCTGACCGAGACCAAAATTACTCATGTCCATAGGTGTGGTGAGTATATGCGTGGAGTAGGTGTATTCGCAGTAGCATATCTGTCAATAGGCACCTCATTTATATCCTTTGGTGAAGTCGCTGCGGCGAACAAACGAAGAGAAGTTCCGTAGGAAACGATGGCGACTATATCTCTTGAACAAGCCATCGGACTTTTCGTAACTGATGCGCATTATTGGACGAAGCCGAAAAGGCCATGACCATCATGATAAATATGCACGCGTTTCAAATGTCTGTTAATTAGCCAGTACCTAACGTTCAGCAAGTGCGGTCAATCCAGTGATGACACGGTGTTGCCAAATAATGAGAGTACGCCAAAGACTCACTTGTGGAATAGCACGCGTTCCGAGGTTTTGTCGGACACTTAGTCTGATTGGCGAGACCTTATTGCCAAAGGCTGTGTCTATGGCACGCATCGACCGTCCACTGATATGAGTCGTTGAGCCCGCGAAGGTTGAACGTTTCTACTCTGCCTCAGGGAGACTAGTCGTATAATTACTCCCGGTTTCGCAAGATGGTTCTTCTTGCGGGTGCATTGACGTTAAGGTTTGCATTTCCTATGAAATTTTGATGTCTTATAGAGTCCGACAGCGAAGTGGGGAATTGCTAAAGAAGCAAACACAATAAGTCCTATCGCAAATGGAGGGAGAAGCATACCACATAGCTTTGATCAGGCGGGAAGGGCGTCTATACGATGTGAAGGAGACAAGACGTTCAATGCAATACAAGGGCAATCCTGGGCAATCACTGCAACCGCTCAACTGAAGAGAGGGCAGCATCCGCCGCTCCCGTACTGGCATCTCCGTCTGCATTGGCAAATGATGTTCATGTCGCGGTGGCGCTACCAACGCTACGATGGCATTTCCCATCAGCATCTTCATCGGTGCCCTTATTCGAAGATGTTTGTTTATCATCGGTTGTGAGGTGAAGTAAGTTTGTCTGAAGTCGAACGCGTGAATATCGGGATGGCATGCTGTTATGCAACTGCTATTGACCAGAATAACTCTGATATCGCCGTGTGAGCAGGGAAGGGCGATATTTCAGTAAGAAAAGCAATGCCAGAAAAAATATCATGACACAATGTTAGGAGCAAACAATTATTCGGCCGCAGCCAGCTGTCGGCGCTACACTTCGGCGTCGTTGGGCTTTGCGACCTGGGTTATTGGTCGGTCTCCACTGGACTCTTCCTTCGCCCGTCTATCGTGACGATCAGTCAAACGAACTGAAAGGCTAAAAACTGTGATACAGACTGATACGCCTTTCGACATTGAGACTTCGCCTTCTCTTTGTTCCATCTCTGCATTTTCGATTTGTTGGCAACCATGTCCTCGTCGAGTTCTTGTGACAATCAGCACAAACCCTTGAAAGGAGGAGCCATTCGTAATGATACTAACCTTCGAAGTTCCCAAAAAGCCTCATATTTGGAGGGGAAACCCATTGCCTGTGTATCATAAATACTTGCCACACAGGCATACGTTGAATAGACACGTACCACGTATCGTCCACTTTGCCATTCTTCCCATCGAAGTATCGAACAAGATGTAGCTGTTCTTTGCGCGCCTTGACAGGATCTGATGCCTTTGGAGCCAGCGTAGCATCTGGCGAGTCTGGATCAACGACGGAGGCAGGCCACCATGGGTAACCGACTGTCCTGCAATGAGTTATGTGTTAAATCTACGCGGATGAAGAGGCTTACGAGTCTTTGCCCAGACTGTTACGAAATAAAAACAATCACTATGTGTTCGATGAAACTCATTGATAGCTTACCGAGAGTCTTATGGGGTAACCTCTGATCTTTCTCCAAAATCACCTTTCCAAGGTCTTGCACCCGCACCTCATGTGAGGGCCCCGGGGCTATTGCGTTCTCGCCACTGTTTCTATCATCTTGATCTTCTTCATCCGAGGAGAGAGCGGTCAGTTCGGAATGAGCGTCAGAATCAGGATTGCCGCTGTTCTGCATATCGATGGAGTGTTCGCCATTGCCTGGTCGCGAGGGGCCTGGTTGGGGACCACCGAAAGAAGATTTGCGTAGTCGTTCCGCTTTCCTTCGCATATTCTTCTCTCTGCGAGTTGCCGGCGTGTCAAGTACGTCGATGACAATGACCTGCACAGGCCTTTCGTCGTCGTCCTCCTCTTCCTCCTCTTGTGTCGCCGCGTCTACCTCCGCCCTTGTCTCAGCTTCTACCCCTGCTTCCGGCCCTACCTCGACAGCAGCTTCATGGAGGGAATCCTCACGCTGCGTCTCAACTTGAATATCCGTATGCACAGGGATCGAGTCTGGAGGATAAATGATAGCATTAACAATGTCGGGTGTTTCCTCAGTAACAAGTTGTTCCTGATCTGGTGCCAGGTCCATTTCCGTATTCGAAGGCTGCGGATCCACCACGGAGACGGGAATATCGCTGGTCACCAACGGTGAGACATCCATAGCGGAATCGGGTTGCGGTGTCTCAGGAAGCTGGACAGCGTCATCGACTTGCATCTTCACAGCCTCATCTTCAGGTACATGCATCGGAACGCTGTTGGTAGTGGCCTCACCCTCGTGGGCATGGCCACTGGGTCCAGCCATATCCTCTGGCGCGACAGCCGTGCCTTCTGTAGACAAGTGCGACCTCTCACGTTCTACTTTTGGCTTCAGCAATAGTCCTATCGAACGCATCGAAACTCACCAGTCTTAGGCTTCTTCCGTCTCGGCTCGATGGGATGTCGGTCTACAGGTGCACGACCACCCCGCCTCGTCGTATCCGGCAAGATCCAACCAACATCGAACTTCATAAACATCTCCCGACCATCGACCTCGTCGACAACCGGTGGTACATCTGCATGACCAGGTAATACGATTTTAGGCCGCTTCCGCCGCCTTTCATCGTGATGGTCTTCGTGGACTTGGCCTTCGACGATTTCCGCATCAATGGGTTCCAGAGACGGTCGACTACTATCAGTAAGAGCACCTCCAGTGCTCCGGGTCATTGCACGTTCACCAGCCACAGCAATCCTTTCTTGTCGAGCCCGATCTAGATCAGCTTTACGATCGCGCTTCGGCTTAGGTGGAGGCGGTGTGGGTGGAGGCTTCTCTTTGGCAAACTCGAAGCTAAACAGGGATGTCGTAGGATCGGTTTCGAGTATGGTCTCCATGTCGTTAGCGATGCTGTCTCGGGAGAATAGGGGCTGCAGGACTTCAAGAGGAGGCTCAAGGTCGCCAACGAGGAGACGAGACGAGCTGGCCTCCGGCTCAGATGATTCGACAGAGTTATCGGGCAATTCGGGATGCAGGACCTTCGCTTGCTCCAACTCGGTGAGGATTCTATCCGCGTGAGACTTGATCTTTAGTGCGGCTTTAGAATAGGGCGTATCAGGCCGGTTATACAGCAGTGCATTATCCAAGACCAGATAGACATCTTTCTGCTACGAGATGAGCGACGCGTCCAATAATAACGGATTGCTCCCACCTTGAGGTCGTCCAGATCCATATACTCGTAACTACTGAGCTTCTTGTCGATGACGTCCCAGCAAATTGGTTGCTTAACGATGTCGTAGTAATCAGGAACATCAATTCTAGATACAGGGCTTTTGAAGAAGTCCTGCCGGTCAAAGCTGCCACATGTCAGACGCAGCTATTGAGAGACACCGTCTGGACTTACCCCACGATTCGAGCAAACGCCGCTCGCAATGCAGCTTGGGAAGGTAATAGGGTGCGCTTGAGAAGCTTGTATACCGCTCGCGCTTGTAGCAGCTTCTGGGTCTCTCGTTGTTTAGACAGCTGGGCAAGTTCGCGCGTCTTGTCGAGATCCGTTTTCAGCTTCTTGAGCATCTGAACAAAAACAGGTATCAGACTGGTCCACACACAAAGCTTTCAGACGACTGGCCTCTAATTTGATCATTTTATCCTCCTCGCTATGATTCCTTCCACTATTCGATGCAGTCCATGGCTCCAAATGTAACCTCTTCAAGAGCGGTGCTCCACGGCGAGCCTCTCTCTTCAAACTCCAATATTTGCACACCAGGATGACAAACTCCCGCTTTTGACGGAGTGTGACCTTGCCAATGTACTGCATAAGCCTATCAACTATGATCTTAGGTACCAGTGGTGGCCCAAGCTTGTACGTCTTCGCGTACGCACGAGCCGTCTTCGACGACTTCTGATTGTCAGCATCACCTACGCCGTCGACTTTCTCGGATGCCAGTGCGGCGGCGCGAGCTTCTGCTTGTTCTCTCTGTACGACAGGGTGAGTACAATATCTGGAGACAGGACGACCAGAACACACCGGAAGATGTTTCTCGCAGTAGCAAGCTAGTACAGGCGCTTCGGAACCTTGAGTAGCTTTCATGGGCATGAGCAGTTTCTCCTTGCGCGCACAGGTGGCATGGAATGCGAGGGTACAGGACGACTTGATGCATTGGATGCACGCGCCCATTCGCACATCGCACAGAGAGCACTTCTACAACATGGATAGAGGGAGTCAATACTACAAAACGTATGCTTAATTGATTAATTCTTACTAATCTCCATCGCGGCTTCGTGATTGTATCTACGCCAGTAATCGGCTCCATGAAGACCTCGTTTGCCACTCTAGTCTCGGGTACCCATATAGCGCAGAGGAGATGAACCCACTCTCCTTGTACTGTCTGCTTGAAAGCACCTCCTTCGTTGGGACAGAGAATACAGGACTATGACGACTATCAGCCTATGTAGTCATAGCTGTTTTGACTGATGACACGTACGACTGGGTTCTCGGGAGAAACAGTGCACTTTCTGCAAAGCCACTGGCCTTCAGGGATGTAGGGCACTCCATAGCAGTCTGAGACAGGAGAATCGGCTGTGACTATCATTGCGGGTGTAAGGAGATTCGTCACGAACCTTGATGGACGGCGAGATTGCAGCCATCGCAGAAAACAATAGCGTTGGTGTTCTCGCCCTCGGAGTCGTCGCATATAGCGCACGTCGAGTCTTCCGAGGGCATGGCGAAGTCTGGTTTCGGGATGGTTTTGGTCTGTATTTCTGAGTGAGAACGCAGGTTCGGGAACTACATAAACGTTCGACGCACCAAGTCAAACCATTCCTTCTCCAGCTTATCCATGACTATTTCAAACACCTCATAAGACACCTTGTCCAGCTGCTCCTTGCGCCTGTCCGCGTTGACGGATTCCAGCCACTCTCGATCTTGCGCTTCGCGTGAGTGGAAGGTGGAAGTATGGTAGCAGCTGGCAAAAAGCAGCAACTCACCTTGATCGTCCATGTCATATTCGACCTGCTGTGCCAATTCGCTCTCCAAAGGCTCTGCGAGTAGTGAGCTAGTCGGCCAATATCACCAAAAACCCAGATAGTTACCTATGTACCGAATATAGTTATCGGGCCTCTTGAAGTTAGAACCATCGTTGTCTGAGTTCATATAAGCATACTTCTATGCAGCCATACCATCGTACGCACATCCGTAAGAGCGAGCTTGAAGGTCTGCCACACCTGCAGGATGAGAAGAGTACTCATCCAAGACTTTAGTAAACGAAACCTTGGGTAGCGAGGCAGGTACTGGGGAACTCGCGTGGCGCGCCATCAGCTTGGAGTTACGACGGATTAGGATGGACGCGGTTCATCAGAAGCATGTGAGAGTTCAGGTACAAGTTCAAACGATTATTGCTCGACTCAATAAGGCAATCATGCATTGTCACACATGGCGGGGACAGAGTGTGACGTCACAGTGTTGGGATAATTAGGCGCCCGTCGACGAAGATGATTCTGAACTTCAAAGCCTCCTCAGGCTGATCATGCATCATGAGTGAATCATGGCCAGTACTGTAGTACCTGTGTCTCGAGCTCAAGATAATCCTCAATTTCATCGCGAACGTGCACCGTATCCACAATTCACAGGTATCATTTAGGTCGTCTTACTAATATACCTCATCTAATCTCAGCTGCATCACCTTATGAAGTTCTGCCGTCGCAAGGTTCGTGATACCGATGCTTTCCGCATGCTTCTTGATACCAACTGTTCGCTACTCATCTAGCGTTATGATCTCTTTGGGTAGACTTACTCAGGGTGATGGCTTAACATCACCTCGTATCGACCGCACATGCTTGTGTCAGAACATACCCTCCCTTTCGGAACAACTGGCAGTCACTATCCAGGTACATAAGTATCAGTTGTCTGGTATCGTCTTCGAAGTTGGACGCAATTGAAAGCAATGTATGAGTATCTTCCAGCAGGTTGATCATCTTGATATGCAGATGGTATTTGGAGTTTATATCAGCAATGATAGTTCAGATGCCCACGCTAGGGACGGAATTGTAAAGGCGAAGGTAGGCTCCCATCTGCTTCCATTGTAACTGGTCACCATAAAGATACCAGTAATAACTGTGCTTGTGTATGGTACACCGCTCGTTCTGCCTCCCTCCATTTTCTGACTGCTGCCCTGCGGGTGTCGCTGAGCTGTCATATGGAAGACAAAACCATTGAGGCACTGGCCCTCGAAGATCTCAGCTGGATATTCAATACACGCTACGTCTTTGGTCAACACTTTCTTTTCTCTTGCTTGATATGTATTGCTGACGGAGGTCATTAGCTGCAGGAACTATATGTGTTCTGTGGGACTATGTTCTCACTGTGGGGGACGAAATCGAATTCTTCTGGCGTCCTGGATCGCACTCATTTACTAGTGTCTTATTTCTGTGTTCCCGATATGCAACTATCCTTGGATCCGTGTTGAACCTCGTCAGTA
Source organism: Irpex sp. M6601 (assembly GCA_037039805.1). NCBI lineage: Eukaryota > Fungi > Basidiomycota > Agaricomycetes > Polyporales > Irpicaceae > Irpex > Irpex sp. M6601. The sequence goes on along the minus strand of JAXQGN010000540.1, from coordinate 8,240 downwards.
CGTCCATCTTGTTTCTTTGCTGGGAGATCAGATGTCCACCTGCACTATACAGCTACTACATCGGGGTCTCTGCCTAACACTGAAGAAGTACGTCTATCTCGATTCTCGAACTATTCACCCCTAACAGTATGTTTCTGCAGATGTAAGATCGATTATGCGACACAGACATGTACTAATGGATAATCCTATTCCAGTTGCCGAACTTCGCTGATAGTCGACAGTATCTTCACTTTCGTTGGAGTAGGCCTATCTCATGGTAGATAACTGAAACTATCGAATTAACGAGCAAGAGTACTGACCGCCCTATAGCCATCGTAGCCACAAAAGTATTGGCTTTATGGAAACACAGAAAATACACCGCAAAGTTGCTGCGGGCGATTTTTGCGCTAACATATGGATGCATGTTTATCATGACCATCTTATATGTGAAGTACCTTATGGGTATGTAGCAGTATCAAGATAAGAACCCCGATACCGTACTGACTGTCCATAACAGACAATGCTACTGTACTGAAAATACCTCCCGTGTGTATCATTCCGCACAAGTCCAATCTGGCCCTCGGAATATGGATATCACTGGTAAGTCTGGACATCGCGATATCTGGAGTCTCTTGTCGTTCACTGATTACGACCACCAAAGTTGACCTTCAATGTGTTTACTATACTGTTGATTGCTAGCAGCGCGCTTGAAACACCATATCGGCGGAGTCAAGACGTCATGAATCGTCTGAGACGTGATGGATGTCTATCCCTCTTGGTGAGAACGGAATTGTATTGCTAGCTCCTATGTGCGATCTGATACAACCATCGTCTCTCCAGGTACTCACTGGTAAGTGCCCGTCTACTCATAATGTTCATATACGATGATTATTGCATCAGCTACATGTACCTTGAACCTCGTGATGGAAGGTGTAGCACTGGATGTAAGTGCAACCGTTCTTTATCAGCAAACAAACCCGTAACTCATAATTTGACCTAGGCTCAACATTCTTACGTGTTCTTGTTAGTCGTCTTCCTCTTCCTTGCGCTTTACACTTGACTGATCATCATTATGATCCGGCTCACAGCGTCACTGTATGGGCGATAGACTTTAGCGTACTATCCCGAATGGTCCTGAGTATGGAGGCAACAAAGAAGCGGTATGTAAGGGGCGGCACCATTGAGCTGCACGTCCTACCTAATAGGTGCTATGGAGATCCAGAGTCATGATATAATACCATATAGCCTCGTCAGGCTGGCTTTTGCCTGAAATGAATGCTGGCTGTAGCAGGATGGAAAATTACAACCGCGATTACCGAAGTCATCCGGCAAGTCAGGATGAACAAACGATGCCATTGAGATGGACTTACTACAAGACCGATTGTCACGATCGATGTGATCCCGCGGAGTTCAGAAGTATGACTGCCTGAAACGGAAACTCACGCGAAACTACGTCCTCGGCACGAATCAAGCGTCGTACTGCTTATGTCCGATATGATACATCCCTGTTACATGAATTGTCTACCCACGGAATGCTCAAACCGTTCAACACCGTGACGAGATATACGTATGCATTTCATTTCATGTAGATGGTTCAAGTACGGCCGGCTTCATTTGCCCAAAGACAGAAAACGGCATCCCACGACATATGCGCTTCATAACTCCAACTGACACTCATCGCATGCAGCGGCGCATGCACATCGATATCCCCGACAACATACGGCAATACACGTGAGAAATGAAGAAAACATGACGTCGAAAGCAGCCTTCTACCGTCCAGACCGATGATAAACCGGGCTTCCTCTTCGAAGAACGCTACAAGTGACCGAGCTATGGCGTCACGACCGGTTTCTCCTCCGAAAGAGCGTCCAAGCCCCATTTCTCCGTCTATCAAGGAACATAGGACCGGTGGCGGCGGGCCCTGAGTGCGAGGTAAATTGAGGGTGAGTGTAATGGGCAGAAGACTGTGAAATACAATGAAGGCGTTCATTACTGTCTCGCTTTGTCAATTGCAAGTGGGAAGGTCGGATCGATGACCTGGAGGCTGGAGCCTAGGATTGTCGTTGTGTGTTCACGTACGACAGTACGTACTTTGCGCCACGCCACGCATCTTCTCCCACCAACCACCCCAGATATGTACACGGCGAGCATGGCGGTGTCATACCTTGATGCCTGTATGTAATCGGTCGTTTTGCAATTCTGTCGGCCGTCTCCCGCTGTGACGATGATGATATATGAGTGCTGTATATCACTCCCTGGTCGTGTGCGAGTCGAGATGACAAGGGCTCTCACTTCTGCTATGCTCGCTCGCCAGGCATTCCTATTGGTTCCCAGCTATACATTAGACGTGGCCGCGCAACGTCATACCATTGGTACATGAGATGTGGTTCTGTATAGTCATATCAGGAAACAGCCATGGGATAGTGGTTACCAGGCTACGGTCAGTTGTCGCGAATGGGCAGAAGTTGAGATCAACGTGAGAGAGATGGTAGTTGGACATACGGGTTGCGCTGTTCATCATTAACCAATGGAGAAACGCGAATGTTGAGTGCTGTGAGTGGTTAGGCCACGCGGGTGAGGACCCCAGGCACCCGCTACCGTGAGCTCAGCTGGAGTGTGATTCTCGCGCTGATTAGCATAGCACAAGGCGAGAATCACGGCGCATGAGTGCGGATGGGCCATACGGACACATCTCGTTCTGCTTGAAATGAAGTTAGAGTTGGCGGTGTAAAAAGCGTGCACGCGAGACAGATGAATACAGACGAGCACTTACTTGGATGCTTTCGGCTTATGGCCTTCTCGATATGAGAGAACCTTGAGCGTCTCACACGCGTGGGCAAAATTGCAGTTCTGTGTACACCATCCGAAGCAATCTACAATGGACAGCGTAGTACAACTTCTCCATGTACCCATGAGGTCAATCCATTTGACACTACAGGTTCTCGTCGGACTAGTTGCTCAATCACTGATGAATCTCTTCAAATAGCATGAACAGGTACTGAAAACGTTTAGCAGTATACGTAGAACAACAAGATGAAATAGCAAATTTGAATCACACCAACGTCGTTGTGATATTGCATCGTCTTAAATCTCACAGTGTGGAGCTAGCCTGAGAATCGTGACGAGGTGAAGTCAACTAAACCTTGCATGGATGATAACGCTCACCGCCTGTGGCCACACTTATTCATACCGGAGGCTTGCTGGATGAACAGACCCAACAGTGCAACAGGTTTCACGACAACTTCGTGAACACAGGCACCGAAGGCAGACTGTTCAGGAAGGCGATCCTTGCGCTGCTTTAACTCTCTGAAACAAAACTCACGAACATCAAGTCATATACGGTACCAAGCTATTCTGTTTGGGCATACTTACCTATTTTTCGTATGAGATTCCAACTGACGAGGTCTTCATAACCTGCGAACGACATCAACAGCAAACTTATCAGTACGCCTGAGAGCGCTTACGATCTTTAGGTTTATCAAGGAGGACCCCGGAAACCGTGATGCGTCTGGACCGCAGACAGGAGCCTGGAAGAGTGGTGGGCGGCGGATGCAACTTGCTCAGGTCCAGACCTGTTGTAGACCTGCTGATCGGCAACTCAGACCCATTTTCACAGCAGGAAATGAAATCCAGGTCCGGTAGAATGCGGGGTTGGTAGAATTGTGCGCAGGGATGGGTGTCATATCTCGTCGCAACAGACCCTCGTTTGCTCAGCGTTTGCTGAGAGAAGATGGCGAGGAGAGGGCGGCGATTCTGGACATTCGAGGAGGAAGACCCTCACTGGCCCATCAGTGTGCATCAGTCGGTGGTCACTTTGGCTGTGATTCGCCCGTCAAAGACCCGTTCGAGCCTGGATCGCGTCCGGCCTCTGCAGCCGGCTTTGCCAACTCTGTATGACAGACACCCTGGCTAGGCTCTCCCAAGCGTCCAGTCAGCCCAAGTCCAATAAATCCACTGCGCAACCCATCCATGCTCGCTTTTGCACACCCCCGACGTCGCCCTCCTAGTCTCTCTCGACACCGACATCCACACTCTGTCGGGTCCCCTCCATGATCTCCTCGCTCTTGCCCTCGTCCCCGCCGCTCCACCACAAGCGGCCCCGCGGACTCTGGAAGGGCCGCCGCGAGACCGCTGCACCCAAATTAGGTCGCCTTTCCCACGACTTTGACCTCGAATCTCTTTCTGCATCCACCAGCAGCCACGAAGGCGACACCTTCGACGACGACTTTGACGACGGACATAGCTCAGATTCAAGCTACAAACGACGCAGACTCTCTGGCGGTTTGAGCGACACCGACACACTCTGGCATCACAGCCCGGCTTCTCGCTCTCTCACCCCTGATCTCTCCTACCATGCGCCATCATTTCCATCTCATAACCTGAAGTCGCCTCCTTACTCTCCTCTCAAGAAACCCATAACAATCATGTACGCCAACCCAGATGCCCACTCCAGCATCAACAGCAGCGCCAAGGGCAAGCAACCCAGCACAACCGATCTCGAGGATTGGCAGAATCTGAAAGAGTTATTTGCGCGGGCCTCTGATTCGTATGACTGTGAGTCCCTTTTCTGGATCTGCCAATCCTTCGTACTTTCCTTTCCATGTGAATCACTCTTATCACTTCAATTACCCCTCTTGTTACACGTCATCGTTGGTGGCACACATTTGATTGCTGTGAGATGCGCGGGCCCAGAGGCTGTCGAATTTGCAGTGGTTCGCACAGCCGTAGGACTATCGCTAAAGTACTGCTATTGGGTAGTAAGTCTGTCGGCTGTGTGAACCACTCATGTTTTGCAGATCCCTCTTGTTTGCTCATCTACCTGTCGCCGATCGAATTCTGCAAAGTACGGTGCAGAGTATATACGCCCCACCATGGTTTCGGTCCGCTTCAGCACTGTTCGTTCATATCTCCCATGTGTGGTTCTTAAGGGGCTGTTTCTACATTATCTCAGCCACCGAGAGAAACACCTTGGAAACCCTATCTCTCTGGCAAGAGCGCAGACGCAAGTATAGCTGCAAGAATCGTAGCGGAGCTTCGACTTACTGGGCTGGCGAGGTCTGGAAAGGCCTCGCCATCTAGTAATCACAGGCTGCCTTATACTCGCAAAAGCGATTGGCCAGTGCGACCGTTCTTCATGCCCATTTTTAGTTATCTCTGCATTCCAACTTCGCCTCTTGTTCCTAGCGCTCAAATGCTAATCGCTGGGTTACTTTGCAGCAGATGATACGTCAGAAGCTCTGCCCTTACTACGGGCAGTTATTCGAGAGTGCCATCGCTTTATGCGAGAACACCCCGACCCCTCGTTGGTGTACTCAGATTCGAATCCCATACGAGAATCACGGTCGCCCGTCTCTAGGACACCAACCGAGGAGCGATCCACGCGAGATTGGACGCCAGAAACTCTAGATGCCGCACTCCGACCTCTACGGAGTCCTTCCTTGCACCCCCAAGCACGACCACATCATCAACCTCCATTAGACCCACCAACTGCATTCCACGCCATCTTCGGTACCGCCTTGTTCTACATGGGCACGATAATATCGCAGGATTCAACTGTGGCGCTGCCTGATGAGCCGTCAACGGCACCAACGTACTGGCTCGCCGCCCTCGATGTGTTCGAGACGGGCGAGAACCTCCCAAGCGTGATCGGTGGTTCAGCTAAGCATCCAGAGGATTGGCGGATGGCGGTGTCCTGGGGGCGCACGCTTGTCTCTCTTGCGGAAGAGAAACTGAACCAGACGTTGCAAGCCAAAGCCCAACGTTCGCCGTACCCGTCCCAAGCAGATATTCGCAGTGGCGTGTACAGTCAGCAAGCGATGTCTTCAGGTCCCTTCTCGATAGTCGAGCCCAGATGGCCTCCGTCGTCGCCGTTTCACGCTATCGCTGCGTCTCGCCCACCAGTGACGAGACGAATGAGTCTTTTAACGGCGACTCCTCATGATATAATGGTCCTCGCGATGGACCAGTTCTCTCGCGGTATCTTCCATATGCCGCACCCTCATTATTCACAGACCCACAATCCATCGGCCTTCCACCTCGAACAGTCGTATTTCCCCCGCGGCAGCGGTTTCTCTACGCCTCTTCACACGCGGGAACACTCGTCTTCGCTTTCTCCTCCGCCAGGTCTAACCCCTGGTACAGGGATCAGCATAGCAGCCCTGCCGTCTTCGTTTTCGCGGCCGAAAGAGCTGTTCATGATCGCTTCAGAGGTACTAGGAGTTGCGGAGCGCCTGTCGAAGGCGTCGCAGCGGGAGTACTGGGCTGCACAGGCTGATTCGGTGTTCAACCAGATGAAGATGGAGGCGGATATGAGCGAGTGGCGTATGGCGGTGAATGCGGCGAGGGGACGGTGTTGGCTTGTTGTTGGTGAGGCGAGGGCGGAGGAGATGGAGGATAAGCTGGAGAAGGGCGAGATGGAGGTGTTGCATACTGCTGAAGCCGAGGAGGCGAGAGAGGGATTGGCGATGGGTATGTTCTCCTCCACTTTCTAGTACTACTGAGACTGACCTGAACCTTCTACAGCGGTTACGTTCTTTGAGCGCGCTAAGGGCTCTGCAACCGCCAAGCCGAATCCCGAGCAGGAAGATCTCTCTCCATTGGTACGTTTACCCGTTCAAACATAGACGATCAAAAGCTAATCTAATCTTCGTGATTACAGCTCGCAGAAGCCCTACTTACACTCGCCAACCTTACCTTGGATGAGAATTCAAGAGAGGAGCTATACGCGCGTGCGCAAGCCGAAGGCGGCGACAGCATTCAACTCGACCTCGACCCTCCGCCCAAAGCATTACCTGCAGCGATCAGCATGATTGCTGTAGCTACCAATAAGCAGCCTAACATCCCTCCCCTTGATACCGTGGTAGACAGACTGGATTCGTCTGCACGATCAAGATCCCTTTCTATGGAAGCCTCGCCCGCAGTGGTGCTCGCCGGACGAGGATTCCAGCCCATGTCGCTGGACAACGTCCTTGGCCTTGAACAGCCTATGGCTGTCGACTCTACCATCCGCAGAGACGACATCATGGATGAGAGTTGACTGGCTCTACGACGTGCCTCTTTCTTTTCTTTGAGTTTCTGGGTTTTACGTTGCATTTCATTTTGCTCTTCATCTACTAGCTACAGCATCATCTCTACCACATCATCGTATCATTATTCATCTCCATCACGGTTTCGTACTACACTGGTTTCGCTCAACGACACTGCCACTTCTCCACGATACTATACGAACTAATAGATGACTGTCATTCTCCATTTGCCCTCTCACAGATCCAGACCGATGCTTTGTAGAACCACATGTTGTATCAATACAGTTGCTTTGGTTTGGATAATTGAACTCACAACTTGCTATCTCTTTGTCTGTGGAACCGATGTAAGGCAACGACGTGCGGAAGTATAGGACGTTTGGGCGGGGTAGACTGAATTCGAACGACGAAACTTGCCCTTTTCACGCTCGGGATCAGCCGACGAATCGATACAAGTGTAGTCCGCTACGTCCGTCGAGCTAGCACACAGCCTCACATAGTCGCAAACATTATCTAAATTGCGATCGGAGAGGTTGGTTCGTATTTGTCTTACACTTCATATGTTTTAGCTTCCTTCAGGAACTGAACGCCTGTTGTTGCCAGGTACAGTACGTACCTTGATGGATTGGTCCGCACGATGCACTAGGTCAACTAATCGAGTATATTCATAGCACAGACAAATTCAGATTGCGATGAGTAGTAGCTTTAATACTTTCGGGTGAGATAGTGCAGAGGTAGCCAGCTTGGTGGTGTCCATTGTTGACCAGTCATATCGCTCGCTATGATGCCTGCCACCGCTTCTGCGCTGAACATGGGTGGAGAGAGCCAGTCAGTCGAGTGTCTTTTCCCAGACGATAAACGAACTTACCAAGCAAATGCACGAGGCATACCATGCCCTGAGAACCCGGCACACACGTATTGACCCTCGTACGAGTTGTTCGTGTCATCGTTTGGGTCTATGACAGGACCGACCTGGAGCGACGACAGACTAAACGGCCATGTTAAACGGGTATGGGCACGTAAAGACTCACAAAAGGATCCCCAGTTTTCGTGAAGCCCATGATCCCGCTCTGGAAGAGGGATATATCATCAAAGCATACTCAACAGTCGCAGACAAGCGGCACTTACCCACTCCATCTCAGGCTCGTGGCCCTTCTCAAACTTACCAGGAAACACACTAGGCAAGAACTTCCTCATCGCGCGGCTGATAGTATCGTTCACCTTCGAGTCATCCGTCTC
>JAXQGN010000054.1:0-79207 GCA_037039805.1 Irpex sp. M6601 | reverse complement strand
GCTTCATGCGGAAGACACGTGCTATTAAGTCAGGCCTATCGTTCGCAGCTTGCCCCGGTAAGAGTCCGCGAGAGATTTCCGGCCACGAAGGATTGCATGTCATTGTGAGGAACACGTCAACCTTACGGAACTCACGGCCAATTGCCATAGAGTCCTGATATAGTTGATGCATGTAGCGAGCTCCGCCGGTGTAAGATGAGGGAAGGATAATGCGTCTCCCAAGGGCATTGAGATCAACGTCGTCGCCCAGAGCGTTCCCGTCCAGCGCACCGACGGCATCCTGCAAGCCGCTGTAGAGTGACGCTCGAATGGTGTCTTGGTTTTGGCGGAGGAAGTTGAGGCGGTTTTGGTCAGCACTTGCCCACATATCGACAATGTACTGCTGGAACAGGCGGCCAGCACGAATGAGCGTTGAGTACTCGTTCTGTCGCACCTGCAGCTGGTAGGAGTAGAACTGCGTTTGTGAGAGACGCTTAGCTGCAGCGGCGTTGTTTTCTTCGCCCGCTAAGTCTTGCATATCGACGCCCAAGTTATAGTGCCAACCGTGCTCGCCATGCGGGAACAGCAAGACGTAATGCAAGCATGCGTACGCCTGGTGTCCTTCACGTATTCGTTGAAGCTCCCCGGAGCGTGCGCGGAGAATGATGTCCCGGCCTGCGGTAACTTGTTCACCTTCGTCAACAATGACCACAGCAATTTCGTCAGCTGTAGGCAGGTTGTAGCGGCGTCGATCCTGCTCAGCAGAGTCAAAATGAAGGCGCAGAGAGATGTTGTCCGGTGCTGGATGCTCCAGAAGGATCTCGTGCGCATGGCGATAAACTTCGGCGTACGCATGATTCACGGATATGACACGCTGCAACAGATCCATAGTGTCTCTGCGAAGTCCGTCGTTCCGTTGCATCCGGCACTGCAAGGCGTACTGGGGATCATGGATGTACAGCTGAGAGTACTGTGGCCGATGTTCAGGCGGGGCCAGAAGCGAGCCTGCCAAGTGACAAAGTTCTCCATGGATGCGAAAGACGTAGGGCCCAGAGCCATGTAGCACGGAATCGTCAATCTTCGCGCCGAGCGATGTAAACGCAAGTGCAGCATTGTACTGGCGAATATTCTGACGGAACTCTTTAGCTTGCGGAGTTCTGGCGTCATACAGCCTTTGCAGACTGTACGGTGGTGGTTCAAGCGGAGGAAGGTGGACTCGGCCTTGGTAGCAACAGAACCCAAATTTCGGGGATGCAGCGGAGGAGCTGGCAAGACGTTCATCGAGCCAATGGAGGGCTTGACATGAAGGGCACGGAACATCCATGCGGTTCAAGTCATGCCTCGCAAGAGGCTCGGTATATGGGCGTCGCGCAATGGGAAGAGAAGAGGCAGAGGCGTTTTGCATCGGAGAACGATGGGAGGGGAGTGTGGGAAGTGGATGGTGTGGCTCTGGCACGGCCGTGGGACTTTGCGGTGATGATGAGGGAGGCAATGGCGCAAACTGAGATGCGTGTTGCAGGGGCGGAAGAGGCGGAACTGGCAGTGCTTCTGCATAGCTGTCAGATCTCAAAGGACTATGTAATAAAAACCGAAGGTACTCACCGAAAGGGGAAAATATATGTGACGGTGGCAAACGGGCGGAGTTGAGTTCACTCGATGATGAGGCTGCAGCTGTTTGGGGTGTCTGAAATGTGGCAGGCGTAGCGGGAGGCATGAAAGAAAATGGGGCAGCGTGCTAAATGAAAAAAAAAAAAACATGATCATGAGCCGCTGGCGTAGAAGAAAGCAAAGATACGACACCGGCTTACAGGGGCCGTAGACAGAGAAGGTTGTGAAGTAACAGCGGGCCATCCATTTGTAAGCAGGGAAGCAGAAGTTCGGCCAAGGGGGACGATAGGCAAAGATGCACGGGTGGAAGGTGTTTGAAGCAGAGATGTGGAAAGGTTTGGTGGCAGACGATGTGCATGAGAGGAAGAGGCATTGATAGACGGGAAAGTCGAGAGAGCAGATGGGGGAATGGGGAGACGGCGATGAGATGGCGACAGCGGACGATGCGAGCTGCGTTCCTGTTGGCGTGCGGCCGCGTGCGCGTCCGTGGCAAAGCGCGGCAAGTAGGTGTTGCGGAATGGAAATGACCTACAAATGATGGCAGATGTGAGTGCAAACCATGAGAGTGCCGGTGAAGACGCATACATATAGAGGCGGTGTGAAGAGCTATGAGAAGATAACACAGGGAAGCTGGAAGGAACAGCAGAGGAATGAAAAATGAAAAGAAAATGAGAGATAATCGAGGGCGGTCGAGACAGTAGTTGCACTCGGAGGCGGGACGCACGTGGTCCGCCGTACGCAGACAGCGATCGAGAGGCGGCATGGCAGAACACATTAGCGATATTGTAGCACGCTACTTACGCACACACAGATGGAAGGATACAATACTGGAGAGGATTGACATTAGGGGAAATCTAGCATACATGTACGCCAGCCACGCGTGTACCAATGCAAAGGCGGGACGTAGTGGTGTTATGATGTCACTACGGTGCACTGTACAGAAGGATAAGGAATAATGAGCGAGTATGACATCACATAGAAACCGGGCCGGGTGTCGTACCTTGGGAAGGATCATGATGACAATGTTAAAATGACACGAAACGTTGGCTGGAAGTGGGCGTCAACGTTCTGGATCCAAGGATCTGCGTAAAAATGCGGTTGTCAGCGGAGATGATGGCCGAAATAGACGATAGGAGGAGAGCAAACTCACAGGCAAGAGTACGAAATGTAATGAATATATGCAGTCGCCAGAAACATCGCGGAAGGGAGGCAAAGGTGAGAAAATACGTGAGTGTATACAGCGGACATGTTGGAGAGACGGAAGACAATGGAGGGGAGAGAAGAAACAGCGAAGACAATGAACAGCTCGACGTGGCAACGGCGTGAAAACAGGTGACCGTGAACGAATACGTATCTAAAAGAGGCAGGTACCGCATTTGGACAGGAGGCCGGGAAAGGCAACCCCGGGGAGCGAGCTCCCTTATAATATAGATGAGGAAGCGATATTCGTGTTTCATACAAGAGATTCCACTACAATGTACTCGTCCGGGGTATGAGTGTGACTGGTTGGATATGTTTGGTGATGACACACTCGACAGTCTACCGAGAACTACACGGCCACCATCAGCTCGCTATCAGCGTGGTTATTGGAATTCCTCGTCAACGTGTACCACAGGTATCTGATCTGGCAAAACGTGAACAGCATTATTTGCACGCTCGTCGAGGATGCCCCAGTCATTCCACCACTCTTCTGCGGCGTCTTCGGCGTCGTATGAGAATATCGTCTTATCGTTCTAAAGATTACCCTCGTGAGCTCTGATTGTATGACTTTGTCGGAGAACTCAAGGCCTACCTCCCATAGAGCAACGGCAAAGTCATCCTTCTCCCCGGAGAACGCATCCAGCCCGGCATCCCTCCTCTCTCTGAAGGCAGCGTTACGCTGTTGCCGTAGCTCTTCATCCGGCATCACGATATGATAGGTATTCATGAGCTCAATCGGTAACACCTTTTTGACGCGATCTCGTCTCAAAGTCTCGAACGCAGTAAGGAAGGTGTCGATTTGACTGTCTGAATGGAGATGAGAGAATAGCGTTCCTAACGCGCCAGCATCTCCGATGTTCATTGCTGGTCCGTGGGTGGCGGCTCGCTACGTAGAGTCAGTAGTGAACTGAAGAGAAGGCTGGCAAGGCTTACTGGGAAGGGATGCGCAGCATCACCCACGAGGAGTACTCGGCCTTCTGGGTGTATCCAAGGCTTCACTTGTGGAGGCTCGCACAAGCGAGAGCAAGTAATTATACTGGCGGACTCTACTATCTTTCGTAGTCTATAAAATAGTGAGTGCATATTCAAGTACGCATGATGCTATACAACGTACATGGGTGTGACATTTCCCATCAGTTTGGTCAATTCGGCGGGCTCGATATGTTGATACCAGTATGATTCAGTCTTGTCTTCCGGTAGATATAGCAAGAAGGTAAATTCGCCTCGCTGAAAGGTACTGTGAGCATGGGATCTTAGGGAGGGGGCAAGGAAGCATACCGCAATACAAGCGTACCCAGCATAGCTCTTGCCTCCCCACATCGTTGCTGTGTGCTACGAACGAAATCATGTCGGATCAGTTTGCGGAATCTCATATGTTGTCTTACCTCGTCTTGCAGCAACTCCGCCAGCTCCGAATCAGCAAGCATTTTATCCTTTGGTACTCGTACACTAAAACGCTCGCATTTAGTTCGATATAGAAACTCGAAGTCAAGACTTACTTGAAAAGTGCAGTACCCAAAGGCGTTTCATGAAGCTCCTGGCCAATAATCTCGCGCCTAATGGGACTGTTGGATCCGTCGGCACCGAGGATCACATCAGCTTCGATAACTTCGCCAGAGATTAATCTAGCCGAGGGCCGCATGCCCTTCTGTACGGAAATCCCTGCTACCGCTACGTCATGTCGGATCTCTGCTCCGTACGATACAGCACGGTCGTGTACCATCTTCTTCAGGTCAGAAAGCTGGGCGTTGGCGGCTCAGTTGAGGAACGAGAAGATTATAGCCAGCGCACTCACATGACAGTACACGAGATCTCCCCCGGAATCATTAAGCAGCTCCTCTTCATAGTTATGATAGCCTAGGGGCTCGCCGGTATGATCTGAAACCAATGAATGTTACACTACTCCGAGAAGTGGTACTCAAGCAAATGCCACGTACAGTCGGCCAGCCTGAGCCTAGTTGCCTTCGTGCCGTATTTTGCCAGCTCATCTTCCATCCCCCATCGCACTAAGAGCTTGTACACGTTCGGTGTTAGAGCAGCAGCATAATGACCCCACGCCTGGTTCATTTACACGTTTGACATCAGCTCAGGTGTTCCCTGCATCTCAGGCTCTCGAGCGTTAACACACGCACCGTTTCCACCTTATCTTCTACATCCAACACGGTTACACGATGTCCAGCCCTGCACAGGGTGAGAGCACTGGCGTACCCAGTAAAGCTACCACCAACGATGAGGAAGTGTATTTTGAGGAGATGAGGTGCACCGTTTGTAGTAGCCGCCTACCGGTCAATTTTAATCAGTTGATTTAGCGCTGAGCAGATATCACTAACCATCTTCCCTGTCAGTCACTAATACGTTGAGGAGTGGTATTGAGAAGGTACACGAGTACTGGGGGGTTGGAGGCGGGAGAGAGAACTCGGAAGCAACCAGGACAGCGGAGGCGTACCACCAAGTCGTACTATGTACCGTATTAGGTCTAGGTCCTCGCCACCCCAGCGTGTGCCTCCTCGATCACTGTGCCTCGTTCCTTGATTTTGACGATGTGTACCCCGGATTTGACCAGCTTGAGCTGATCTGTAGAACCATTGGCCATTTACCCGTCATATATAATCCGCACAACACGTCGTGGACAAGTGAACTGTGGTTTATCCCGAGGCGAGTGCATATCCGGAGCGTGGGCTAATAGTGTGCTAAGGACCCACGTACAACAAACTGAGCAAAGAAGTAGATGGGTCGAATATCTAGTCATGATTGTCAACATCCCAGAATTAAACTTCACAATGCGCGTCACGGTAATCCGGCTGTGTAGGCCGAGGTTGGTAGTTCACTGGCAGTCCATGTTCAGTTGCTTTACGCCGATTGTCGTGCTAAAACCATGGTGCGAAGGTCAACATTCTAAATGGTATACAAATTACACATACATAGCACGGTCCGACCCTAGTGCAAACCTTCTCTTAATGAAAGTAGCATGCGCCGCATTCCGCGATCTTCGCCTTTGCATTCAATGATGATTCTTCGTACACTCCTTCATGTTTCATATAGACCCAGGAGTCAGGAGGTTCCCCAAAATCCACGTCCAGCAGATCCGCCCCCGCTGTGGAAGCCTAAAATACCGAGGTAGCGGTACTTTGAGTTTTTGACAACCTTTCCGGAGTATCTGCGGCGGGGTTAGCATCCGTGCAAGCAATAGAGCATCGTTATATTGGTCCACACGTTTTCAATCCCACAGAATTCTGTTCCCCGAGCAAGTACTCACACACCAATAGTCAATACGTCCTGCAAACGTGCAGTGTTCTCAAGCATTATCCTTGCCTTACAAGCCATCACTACTTACTTGAAGCTGGCCTGATAATATATCAGCTTGCTAAATGTTATGAAGAGGAAGCTGATGAGAGTTCAGGCCTATGGTATCCGTCCTTGACATATTTGATGCCGAACTTGAACCGGCAGCCTGACTCGGAGCTGGGCGTTTTGCCTAAACAGATGCCTTTTATGGTAATTAGCGCAGCACATCTACGAAGTGGGGCGGGAGAGTGGCGGCGGTGGGGCGCAAGCCAATAACGATCACGTGAGGTCTGCTAAGCGAGAGGAGCAAGACGTCAAGTCTATTCATTCAGTCATATCCAAAACACGTCATTGAATAGCGCGCTGTGGTGCGCGACGTATATTTAAGACGTGTTGGCGAGTCTGGAACTGCGATAACTCACCCAACCCAATTCCCCGAACACTCTCAGAAACCACTCACAAGCACAATGGTGAACCCATCAGGTACGCCTGAGTCCGTCGAGACTTTTCGTGGTAGCCAATCGTCTCACATATTATGTGTGTTGCCGAATTCGTAGGAGACAAAGATGCCACGCGCGTTGCTGCTGGCCTCAAGGCTGCCATCAACAATCCTAACGTCAGCGAAGAGGCAAAGGATCGTGCTGCAGACAAGCTCGATAATTTGGGAGGACACAGCGCGTCGACTCACACTCAGAGCGGAACCGACTCGAATCGCGTGCTTGGCGGGTACAAGGCCACATTAGCTGTGCGACTTCTAAGCACCTTGTTCGTCTGAGTACTCGCTAACTATGATTGTGTAGAACGAGCATACTTCACCTGAAGCGAAAGCCCACGCTCGCGAAATCCTCGAGGCCCATGGCTACACGATTGAGCGGGCAGAAGGGGTGTCTGAGTCGGAACACGAGACACGTGTGCTGGCAGGCTATAAGGCTGCTTTAAACAGTAAGCCCACGATTTTAATATGAAGTTTGATTTTCTCATACCCACGACATTGGTAGATCCACGCGTGTCTGCTGAAGCTAAGGCTCATGCCAAAGAATACCTCACCACGCACAATGCAATTTAGGTCAGCGATCATAGGGAAGAAATGACCAACAATTATCATGTATTATAGTGCCACATTATCTGAACGATTTCCTTACCTATATCACATGTAAGTGCGAGTGCGCATCTTCAGAGAGTGAGTAAAGGAGCAACACGTGCAGTGGGCAGGAGTAAGTAGTGACTGTGAAAATGATGGGAGTTGTTATGCCTGAGAAAGGAAGGTACAGAGACTTTGTGGCGTTGTTACCGTGGGAACGATAGACACGTGCTTTCATGCTTGGGTCTCCGGTCCAAATGTGTCCTTGTCTTCTGTTCTGATGCCCAACTACGACGCATATGAGCTCCCGTTTTTGCATGTGCTCAGATGAGCATAAGTCTTGCTGTAACTTGCGGTTCTCAGCGTCGATATAGGTCTCATGATGGTTCTTGCACATGGTGTCACTCATAACCGAGCGAAGAGGCCAGTTGGACAGAAAGCAACTTATCCAGTACGTTGCTTTGACCGGCTTACTCATTCTCCGCCATCTTTTTCGCACTTAAGATATGATACAGGTGCCGATACGTTGCATGTGACCGGAGTAATCCGTCTCCAGTCCGGTCATTCGTGGTTAGTGCTATACGAACAACAAGGAGCTACATGCGATGCTAGAATGGCCTGATAAATCTCGGATACGCTCTCGTCACATTTACGTGCACGAGACATAGAGTTCTGTGAGTTGAAAGCTTTGTGTGGTAGCCGCGGACTGAGATAACGTAGATCGTACAGTGGTGAATGACATAGGATCTATGTGTGAGACAAGTTGCTGATGCAAGGCATTATTGTGCCCGTCGTGCATTCGATGTTGCACAGGCTCGTGAATCACTTCTCGGCCCCACCCTATACATTTCTGATAAGGCGTCCTCGGCATGATCGTCGCGACCATTCTGGTCTACGCCATGTGTGCCAGATCTGCTCAGTCAACTCTTCAAGACTACAGACGCCCTATCTATACCCACCCGTCAATGGACAAGGCTGATCTCTTCCCGCGCACCATTCCAGACGGCTGTTCTGAGTATCACTTTGGATGCGACATCCGCTACTGGTCAATGATTGAGGCATATGGTCAAATTGTCAATTTGCCTCTTGCAGCTTCATCGACTCAACTAGCGTATCATGCGTACTCATGCAGTACCCATGTTTCGCTGGTACCTCGGCAATCGCAGTAGGTGTGTTCAGCAGAGTTATTTATCTACTTCTATATCATGAAACACGACGTCATGCTCTCGAATTTCCCATCGGTATGTCTAATTTCATGCCATGGAGTCTTTGCTAGTCTTTGCTCATCGTCCTTGTTAGGATACCGACTCCCATGCGAAGCAGATTCTATAGGAACTTGTAAGAACCGGAAGAGTGCCTGGCATGGCGATTGTGGTCCTGATGCGGACATTCTGGCAGTCACCCGGGGTATGTCGCATGATTGTGATCCAGTCCTACTGGTACCACAGTGGTTAGTGTTCATTTCATGCTTTCGCGGGATGCACGTGAGCCAACTCTCCATGGGTTTTGCACAGGGAACGCGTGCTATTCGAGCCGAAGCACACCCGAGCAGGCTTCGACCGTCAAATTAGGCGTATGGGCCATCTATACCGACCTCAGGTGCGCACACCTTCTTTTTGCTTCCGCACTGTCATGAGGTCTGGTTTTATTCAGGGACGCCCAAAATGCAAGGTTGG
Source organism: Irpex sp. M6601 (assembly GCA_037039805.1). Lineage (NCBI taxonomy): Eukaryota > Fungi > Basidiomycota > Agaricomycetes > Polyporales > Irpicaceae > Irpex > Irpex sp. M6601. The sequence goes on along the minus strand of JAXQGN010000054.1, from coordinate 70,378 downwards.
CGAGCCACATCGTCCCCATTCGGTACTCTTCGTGGATGATGCCGTTACCGCTATACACATTACTACCTCATGCGTTCGAAAGAGCACGAATATGTTGACGCTACTTGGAACTATAAAGTCCCCACACCGTCGTTCCTCTTTCTTAGAGCAGTTTTGGTCGCCGGCTCTTCAGTCCAACCCCATCATCGCCAGGTCTTGCCATAATGCAGCCCTACTCGAGTAAACCATTCCTACTCGTTGTAGCCCTCTTCAGTACCCTCGTCACTGTCGTCAGTGCTCTAGGCAGTAGTTGTTCAGCACCCCTCACGAAGGGAAATGCTGGGCCCAACGATCCGTTCTGGCTTCAAAATATCAAACATCAAGGTAAGGCTACCTCTCTGACTCCTGCGTAGAAATACTCATGCCCCATCGTAGGTACCGCGGCCTTCAATAGCAATCCCAGTGGGTACCAGGTCTTCCGTAACGTCAAGGTGCGGTTTTTGTAGGGCGTCCGAGTTCCCCGATGGTAAAGCGCAGTATATAATCTTTAGGATTTTGGTGCCAAAGGCGATGGAACAACTGATGATACTGCTGCGATCAAGTGTGTTGCTTATTTTTGCAATAGCATTTGGAGTTACTTATTGTTCACTCTAGCAACGCTATATCCAGCGGGAACCGTTGTGGCAACGGATGTGCTTCCACTACGTCAGTATGCCATGTGAACTCGTTATACACATCATAGCTCATCTTCTCCCACGTACGTAGCACACAACCTGCCATCATCTACCTTCCCCAAGGGTACGTGTTTCTATGACGTATACAAGAACTGTTCTGCTCACGCCTAATCATCACAGAACATATAAAATCTCGTCACCTCTTATTCTCTTCTATCAAAGCCAGATAATCGGTGACGCCAGGAACCCTCCCACGCTTCTCGCAGCTTCCAACTTCAATGGTCGTGCGATCATTGGTAGGGCATCCAATTCCATGTGCATTAGACTCTCACTCACTTGTCGATGCGCATGTAGATGCTGACCCGACACTGGCTGGAGGTGCAGAACAATGGACGAATCAGAACAACTTGTAAGCATTGTATGCAATGTGCGTGCTTCTGAGCTGACATTGCCGTTCCAGCTTCCGCTCAGTCAGAAACATCATCTTCGACCTTCGTGCACAACCAAGCGCCACCGGTCTCCACTGGCAAGTGTCCCAAGCTACCTCTCTCATCAACCTCGTCTTCCAAATGACGGGTAACAACCGTGGTATTGAAATGGAGAACGGCAGTGGAGGTTTCCTTGGCGGTATGAATAAAACCTGCACATTTCGGGTATTTCACATGCTCATGCGCTATTAGATATCGTCTTTAACGGTGGCGCTACTGGTGCTTCGTTCGGAAATCAGCAGTAAGTTCCTGAGTTCCCTGGTTTGAGTTCTGCTCACCTTCTTCAGGTTCACCTTCCGTAACCTGACCTTCAACAACGTGGGAACAGGTGAGCATATGGAATTAACTCCCATAACTAGTACTTACCATTGAGTTTATACAGCTGTACGTCCCGGACTTCTTCATGACGCCTTACGAGTGATATTGATATCCAAGTAGATCAATGCTATCTGGGGTTGGAGCTTGACATACCAAGGCCTTACGATCAACAATGCCCAGATTGGAATTGATATCACCATTGGGGATGCCGTTTTGGGCAACCAAGGTGTCGGCTCATACTCCATCATCGACGCTGTTGTCTCAAACACGCCCACCTTTATTCGTTTGAGCAAGACTATTGCAGGCCAGCTCGATGGTTCTCTAGTCCTTAACAACGTAAAGCTTACGAACGTTCCCAACGCTGTCGCTGTGAACGGCGGAGCCACAATCGTAAGTGCCGTGCCTGTATTCTTGAGTAGTATTACTCATAAGGAGTACTGTAGCTCGCTGGTGGCACGACAACGATCAACTCGTGGGCCCAAGGCAACGTCTACCACGGCACGAACGGAAATCCTACTTATATTCAAGCCAACATCCCAGCGATCCCGAAAGACTCCAGTCTTCTTGACAGCTCTGGACGCATTTTTGGCAGATCTCATCCTCAATATCCGGACTTCGCTGTAAGCGACTTTGCCAGCGCGAAGGATAACGGTGCCAAGGTATTTGAAGACCATGAGAAAATTGGGCACAAGCTAATGTAAATCTTTAGGGAGACGGAAATACAGACGATACTGCTGCCATCAAAGCTTTCATCGCGAAGGTGCGTAATCACTTGTGTATCGATATCTGAATAAGGTGTCTAATTCTCAGCACAATAGTTCGCAGGATGCAAGATCTTGTATTTCCCAGCTGGTACATACATCGTGACGGACACCATCCAGTTCCCCGCCGGATCCCAAATTGTTGGCGAGGCTTGGACTCAGATCATGGGCACTGGAAACGCGTTCACCGACTTCAACAACCCTAAGCCAGTCGTTCAAGTGGGAGCTCCTGGTTCTACTGGTCTCCTTGAGATCACTGATATTATTTTCACGACTCGTGCACCTGGTATGACCCATATTTCTGTTTAACCAGTACCCTGTATGTCTAACACGACAGTTTTCAGCCGCTGGTGCTATCATCGTGGAATGGAACATCGGGGCGGCTGCAGGCCAGAAGGGCGCTGCTGGTGCTTGGGACACTCATTTCATGTACGTCCTTAATAGCTTACGATCAACACAACCGACTAACGCGCCCTGGAATCATCAGCATCGGTGGCAGTGAGTATTCGAGGAATGCGCTTGGACTACCTAGACTGAATTTCCCACAGCTGCTGGCTCGCACATGCAGGTTTCCCAATGCCCCACCTCTGGATCTGGTGGAAATAACTGCTTCGCCGACTTTCTGGGCATCCACTTGACTAGTGGGTCAACTGCCTACCTCGAGGTGCGATCCTTTCAAATCCGCGATTCCATCCAGCTGACTCTTTCATGCAACAGGGGACATGGGTCTGGTTGTCAGACCATGACCTCGACTCGGGAGGACAGACCCAAATCTCTCTCTGGAGCGGACACGGCGTCTTCTCTGAGTCACAAGGTCCCGTCTGGCTTATTGGAACTGGTGAGTTTTGACTCTTGGATAGACGGACTCTGCCAAATAGCTGACATGTATCATAGCGAGTGAACACCACATTGTATATCAGTATTACCTGAAGAACGCCAAGAACCACTACATCGGTGTTGCGCAAACCGAATCGGTCAGTGCTCTCGTTTCTACTCACTTCTTCGGCTAACCATCCTTTAGCCATACTTCCAACCCAATCCCACCTCCCCCGCTCCATTCATCAACAACAAGAACTTTGATCCCGCTCAACTGCCGTCAGGCTCTGCATGGGCCTTGACTGTTGAAAACTCCCAGAATATCGTCGTCTTTGGCGCTGGATTCTACAGTTTCTTCCAGGTAAGCATTTATCCGATCGATATTTGGGGCGAGCTACTAATGAGTTGTCAGGCGTATAATACCGCTTGCCAGGACTCCAAGACTTGCCAACAGCAAGTCGTTAACATCGACAATGCCTCCGGTATCTCTATATACAACCTGAACACTGTCGATCTCGTCAACTCCTTGAGCATCAACAACTCGCCTGTTATACAGGCTTCTAAGAACCAGAACGGTCTCTCAAGCACAGTGACCTCCTGGACCCGTAACTGAACGTGTATCTTCTAGAACTGTTTGCGATGGGATATAGTTTTCTGGTTGGGTTTTTCCAGTTCTTATGTATTCGACTGCACTTGTATCACTGTATCAATACTGCCTTGTGACAGGTTTCCGCACATATACACGATTTGTAACGATGACTTTTCAGTGGTTACTACACAACGTGTGCTGTGTCGAGCTCTGCCTGTGAGAAGCTTAAGCTCATAGGGTTCCATCAAGCACTGTTGCGAGCGGCATTGTGCGTTAAACCGGCAGAAGAGGAAGACTACTAGTAGTACTTCGAGAGGTTGTGACTGGTCACGGTCAAGCCTGAACTTGACGGTTGCATGTACCGATTATGTTACAGTATATATATATTACGCAAGCTACATATAATTAGGTCACTTTGCCGGAGTGGTTAACGGGATCGCCTGCTATTTCTGGCTGCTAGCGGTTGTGCTTTGCACGCGAGTGTTCGAATCGCTCAGGTGACGCTTTTTTCTTCTTCAGAAACCGCTCTAGCGCTTGATCAATGAACGCGTTCTGAAAGATGGCTTCAATTACTGGATTCAACTTGAACGTGCACCACGATGAGTGCGAATAAATATGCCAGTCTCCCAGATATAGTTCAGTCTTACTTGCTTTTTATTGTCTCGCTCGGTGTTAACATCGCACTCAAAGGACACTGCGCCCGACGTTTACGAGACGGAGGAAGTGCTCCCGAACAATCGAGAAGTAAGTCTTCTGTCATTCATGTTTGGAGCGTCCCATACAACTTGTATCTAGAACGAAGATTCAAGTGACGACGAAATAGGCTCATATTCGCGGTCCCATGCCAGAGGTCGAAACGATGGGGGCCATGCAAGACCTGAAGAACTCGACTCAAGCAGTCTGAACAAAGAGGAAGCTAGCAAGAAGTTTCGAAAGGCGGAGAGAAGTGCGTTGTACAACCTTGTCGTAGGATATGCGCTGAACATATCTGTTTGTTCTCACTTAGGACGGCCCCGAGCCAGGATTCAATATACTTATCCGCCTTCACCATCATCTTCAGATGAACACGACTCTCCGGCGCGTCATTGGTCGTCAGCGCAGAAGCTATCTTTCGCCCAACGCGTTCAACTGTTGAAGTCGGAGGTTGCTGCGCTGGAGCAGGAACTCGCATCTCAAGAAGAAGATAAACAACCACAAGAGGGACATTCTGGACCTGCTGAGCTCATACGAGAATTGGCAGATGTGAAGGTGCGATTGAACAAGGTTGGGTTGACTGGGAAGAAGGACGCAGGAAGGTCGAGGCTTGTAAGCACGGTCCTGTTGGAAGGAACGGGACAGACAGAGGCCAAGCCGGAGCATAAGGAGGTGGCTGAGGAGCAGAAGGCCGATATTAAGGATAATGACATGGTGGCGTTTACGACTGATATCGATCGTCGGTTGGGTGCACTGGAGAAAGCTATAGGCTCATCAACTACAACACTGGATGAGGTGTGTGTCACAGAGTGTATATTTATTTCGTCAGTACTAACGTCCTACAGACATCCCCATTACTACCACCCTTGATAGTCACCGTCACCCGCCTCCATTCAATGCTTTCTCTACTCTCGCAACCACGACAACTCGACAACGTGTCACGTCGTCTGAAACTCATCCAACCCGACTTGGAGCGCACTTCAAACGCCAACGCTGCAGGCCACGGACAACATTCCGGTTCTCACGGGGGTCAACGACGACAATCCGCCGGGCACCCCTTGCACTCCTCTGTCTCCTCTGCGAACGGCTCGTCTTCTACTTCCGGGCAGGCTGCGTCTGTGACCCGTTCCCACCTCGAGCAACTGTCACCCATCCTCACTCGTCTTGCTCCCATCCTACCCAACATCCCGCATATTCTCACTCGCCTGCGGTCTCTCTCAGCGCTTCATACGAATGCAGCTGCCTTCCAGAGTACCTTGGAACGGCTTGAAGAGCAACAAGCGAAAGAACGCGCAGACCTTGCAGACCTTGAGAAGGCTGTGGAGGGCATAGAGAAGAGTATCAAAGACAATGAGAGCGTCATCAAGAAGAATGTGGAGAATCTTGAGGCGAGGGTTGATAGCGTTGTCAGCAAAGTAGAGGATCTACAGGCGGCTGAGAGCTCGTAAATGCAGACGTGTATGATGTTTTTACGTGCGTGGACGTCTGAATATATATACCCACTATGTCCAGATACCTCATGCAATGCCAGTGGATTACTTACAGCGATGTCATAGCACTGTGGATAACGTTCGATTGACTGATTGGTATGGCACAACACTATATTCACGTCATCTAATCCAACAACAATGTCGATTCATTGCCATTCTCCAGCACTTCCTGAGTAGTATGTAAGGAGCGACGAGTGACCATCTAGTCAAGCTCTTCATCATCGAAGATAGCAGTCTTCGGTACTCCATCTTCCCGAACAACGCCGCGATACATCCCAGAGGAGTTCAAAGGCATAGTGACTGATTGACAGCTTTAGCATTGTATAGTAGTGACATCGAACATATATACTACTACTCACCATTACCGTGATTGTCCAGTGCGATCACACCACCAACACCGCCGTCCTTGCGAAGGTCTTCCACGGCGTCACGAGCAGCTTTCTCCAGCGAGACTTTCTCGTACCGCACACGACGTCCGATCGTAGAAGCAGTGTTGAGACGAATGAAGTACTGTGCGGGCAGGTGAGTATGCTCAGCAGCAACCACGGCAGCGTTCAAAGATACTCACATCTCCATCACCTGTACCGCTGACTCCTACGGCATTCGCTGATTTGCGTCCACTAATGCGGTCCCAAGCACGTCGTATGGGACCAGAAGCAGGCCATTCTTCCGCCCAGAACCCAGAGCCCATGCTCGGCGTGTCACCAATACGTCCTGCAAGTTTGTTCGTACGCCCACCAGTGGAGGTAACAGCTGCGATACAACCTCTAACATCTAACGCTACAGCACCTACAGTACCTGTAGGCATGAGGTCCAGTGGGGTGAGTGATCCGTCCTTTCCGCTACCAGGGAAAGGAAGAGGCTCCTCAGGTAATCCAAGGCCCCGGCGATGTTCCCTCCAACGCGCTTCGGTGAAGAAGTAGCTCTCATCAACGAGCTCGAACCCGAGCTCTTCTGCGAGCTGTTCGACTGGTTCGCCTGAGAGGAATGTGTGTGGGGCGGCGGTTGGTGCGAGGTAGAGGGCTCGGGCGAGTTTGGAGGGGTTGCGGACGTGTGTGAGGAGGGTGAGTCCGAAGCCTCGACGGGAGGTGGGGATGTCTGGGTTGGAGGCGGGTGGCTTGGAGAGCATGATTGAGGTCTCAAGCTCGTTCTGTGAACAGTTCGGTTAAGTCTTGAAGCTTGAAGCTGCATATCTAGCACACTGTCATACCTTGCCAGCGACATTGAACACTGCTCCCTTTCCCGCATTGAACAGTACATTGTCTGAGTTGCGCAGGTAAGTATTGAGCCACACTCGAGATTCTGGTGCGTACCTTCCATTGAGGCTACAGCTGCGACGGCAGCGTCCATTGCTTCCCCGCCATCCTTGAGAACAGCATAGCCGGCTCTGAGTGCGTTACTCAATGAGGCCTTGTACCGCGCTCGCTGTTCTGGCGTTGATCGCTCTCTTGACATCGTCCCCGCCCCGCCATGAATGACCAAGACATGCTTGGCCTTCGTCGGCGGGCTTGTTTTCGCGAGCAATGCCTGTTTCTCGTCAGTCATCGTTCAGAAACAACTCGCGATAACGGGTGCGGTAGCTCGCTGAGCCTCGCTCCCAGGCTTTCTGGTGTCCGTGTGGACCATGCCAGTCGCGTCTCAGTCGTGCTATTCGCCTCGGGCGTCGTGCTCACTGCCGTCGGTGCTGCGTCGGTCAACATGTGTACATTCGTCTGCCAGGAACATGACGGCGAGGGGGTAAACACGACCAGGGTCGCCTGCCAACGGGAGTTATCAGGATATATTTAGCGAGATCAATAAATATTGGGAAAATGGAAATCGCGATCAGTTTCTGTTCTGGCCTTGGGCGCCTGTCCACCGCTGCAGTCTCCATCGTCGTCAACGTTGTCCTCGTCCTCCAACTCCTAATTCTCGTCGCCGCCGCTCTCATTGGCAGCATACTTCCACTCCTTACCTTCGACGGCCTCGCGCCAACGCCTTCTTTCTTCTTCTTCTCCGTAGCATGTCCCGCAAGCTCGACGTATCCGACATCCCCATCCTCACTCAACGACCCCCGAACTCTGGAACTGTACGACGAGCAAAGACTCTCACCCGACCCGAGCGCAGTGTCGCGCCCGTCCCTCTCATCACCCCTCAGAATGCACCTATCACAGGCTCAGCGGCGGCAGCAGCAGCCGCGGTCGACGCGAGCAACAACACCGATGCATGGCGCATATTCTCGCGCGTCGTCACCTTCTGGGCACCCGGCGCCCTCCTCAGCTCGATAGGTGGGATGAAGGACAAGCAGACGCAGCAGGCATGGAGAGAAAAGATGGCCCTCTGCTTCATCATCGTCATTCTCTGCGGTGTTGTCGGCTTTCTCACTGTCGGCCTACAGAAGGTCCTCTGTCCAGAGAGCGCACAGACTACGGGTAGGTTTTCTCGCATAGGCACCCGCCCGAACACACTCGGTGTGCAAGGGTTTCTGTTCGACGTCAAGAAGATTCCCCAAGTGGACGGTGTCGACTTCAACACTCTGCTCAAGTCGCCCGGGAAGGACATCACACCCATGTTTCAACGGGATCAGTCCAAGTATCCCGCATGCACCGGTAAATCGTTTCGCGCCGCCGCGGACGCTCCTTGCGCGAACAATGCGTGTCTCCTCCCAAGTCTGACTACAGCAACTCTTAATACCTTTGGCTGGGCGAATACCAGCCTCATAGTCGGCTACGACTGGACAGATGTAGCCAAACTCCCGAACTACATGGTCATCGACGGCGCTGTTCTCAACATGCAATCCTACATGGCCCTTCACCCCACCGCTGTACCGACCGATGCCGTGGACGCTGCCATTCGTACTGTTCTGCAAAAAACAGCTTCGGGCAGTGGCAAAGACGGTACCCGACTCTTCATGTTCCATCCCGAGACCCAGGCCGCCGTTCCATGCCTTGTCCAACGTTACTATGCCGGCAACATTGACAAGATCACACCTGGCTGCTTCGTTTCCCAGCTGATCCTTTACGCCGGCCTCATCGTTATCCTCTCCCTCGTTCTCATTCGCTTCGTCATGGCCTGTGTCTTCAACTGGTTCCTTTCCGCTCGCCTTGCAGGTCCCCCTGATTCAATGTCATTAAACCGCTCCGCCATCAGTCCTGCGGTTATGCCTGAAGGTGCCAACGTCTCGATAGACAACCCCCTCGGGACCGCTCCCTGGGCAGGCCCAGGCGGCGCTAAGAAGCTTGCGAAACCAAGCAAGTCCGCACGCTCACTCGCATCTTCTAATTCGACTTTGGTCAGTTCCGAAGGCCCCGCACCCATTATGAGCCTGGCGCAGATCGGTGCCGAACTGTTCGCGGTCTGTCTTGTTACATGTTACTCTGAAGGCGAGGAGTCCCTCAGGACGACATTAGACTCCATTTCTGCTACAACCTATTCGGATGCGCGTAAGCTACTATTTGTGGTTGCGGATGGTATGATCACTGGAGCTGGAGAGAAGCGTAGTACACCGGATATTTGTGTTAGTCTGCTGGAAGCAGACCCACGGTTTGGAAACCCGGTGCCTATGACTTATGGTGCCGTTGGCTCAGGCGCGAAGGCGGAGAACAGAGCGATGGTATATGCTGGGCATTACAGTGAGTTCGTCATTGGCTTGATATTGACGCGATATTCAATTTCTTTCCAAGCTGTGGCTGGTCGACGCACTCCAACTGTGATCGTGGTCAAGTGCGGCACCGAAGCCGAGGCAGCAACGGACAAGAAGCCTGGAAACAGAGGAAAGCGAGACAGTCAACTCATCCTCATGAACTTCTTCTCGCGTGTCACCTATAATGACCGCATGTCCCCGCTCGACTTCGACCTCTTCCGCAAGATCCACATTCTAATGGGCGTCACTCCTGACTTCTTCGAAGTCTGTCTCATGGTATGTTATAAACGTAATTCAGCGTAGTGACGACGCTCACGAAGTCTTCAGGTTGACGCAGATACCAAAGTCTTCCCCGATTCCCTGAGGTCTTTGGTCAACTGTATGCATCACGACCAGATGATCATGGGTGTATGCGGAGAGACGCGTATAGCGAACAAGCGGCAGTCATGGGTCACCGCCATTCAAGTCTTCGAGTACTTCATCTCACATCATCTCGCAAAGGCCTTCGAGTCCGTCTTCGGTGGTGTCTCGTGCCTTCCAGGTTGTTTCTCCATGTTCAGACTCAAGGCACGAAAATCCACGGGCGAAGATTGGGTGCCGCTCATCATCAAGCCCGAGATCGTCAAGGAGTACAGTCAAAGCATCGTCACGACCCTGCATCAGAAGAATCTTCTGCTCCTCGGAGAAGATCGTTTCCTCACCACCATCCTCATTCGCACGTTCCCTAACCGCAAGATGATGTTCTTGCCGCAGGCGAGGTGCAGAACGGTCGTCCCTGATACGTTCAGCATGTTGCTTTCGCAAAGACGTCGTTGGATCAACTCGACCATCCACAATCTTATGGAGCTCGTCCTCGTACGGAATCTGTGCGGCACGTTCTGCTTCAGTATGCAGTTCGTCGTGTTCATGGATCTGCTCGGTACCGTCGTTCTTCCTATCGCCATCTCCCTCACCTACGCCCTCATTATTGGAATGGCCCTCCGCCCTCCGAAGTCCTTCGAAGAAGCAATTCCGTTGATGCTGCTCATTGCGGTGCTTGGTCTTCCTGGTGTCCTTATCCTCATCACCACGCGGAAGGTCGTCTACGTGTTTTGGATGTTGATATACCTTCTCGCTCTACCTGTTTGGAACATGATTTTGCCCATCTATGCGTTTTGGCATTTCGATGACTTTTCATGGGGTGAGACGAGGTGAGTATTCCTTTATTGTGCGACTGAACAGTCAGCTGACCTTTTGTGTAGGAAAGTCGAGGGAGAGGGCAAGGGGGAAGCCCACGGTGAAGGAGCAGCAGTACGTGGTGGCGTCACTATTCCGCTTCGACGATGGGAAGACTGGGAGCGTTCGCGGCTACGCAAGATCCGAAGAGAAGAGAGACGGCGAAGGGAGTTCGAGAAGCAGCACGGAGGATACATGACAGCCAACGGTGAACTGTCCGTTCGTTCAGACACCTACAGCCAATATGACGGATCAGACACCATGTCTATAACGTCATCGGAGGACGATCACTGGGGAACACAGATAGGCGGTTACAATGAGAATCATCCTCTTTATCCTCCACCACCGGTCGGTCTTAATGCGCGAGCGATGGCCAGCGCCGAGTCTATCGCGGCTTCAGATCTAGAAGCTATGCTAGAAGTGGGCTTTGATGACAGAAAACCCTCGAGGCCGATGGATGGGAGACATCAGCAAGGGAATGGATACACTCCGTTGTCGCGGTCCACGTCCCCGGGTCGTGAATCGCCTATCTCACCGATACGGGCAACCAACGCCGTCTCGTCGGCGAGGGATGAGCACCAAACGCACGCAAAGAAGCGGAGCGGCGGGCGGTCAGGAACGCGGGACTATGGCCCCCTCGGACCACTGGATCCTGGCTCGCGGTTCTAAGAGCCTGCTTGCCGGCGGTACGATGCTCATGACGATGATGACGACTAGATGAGGTTGGACAGCTTTGCCCCCTTCGCACATTCCTTTTTGCTTACGCGGACCCTTCTTACTGCAACCCATTGTAATCCCACTACGCTATCCACCATACCCGTTCTCCCTGCCCCTCTCTCCCTCTTCTTGCAGTTGATCACCTTCTCCCCCGATGATCAACGGTGCCGCCTCTCATCCCGTAATACACTATAGCAATGTCACGCCTCATACCACTCATCGTCGTGCCTATCGTTCACTTCTGCATCATGACAACCCATCCATCTCTTCTCCATTTCAGTCTGTCCTGTCTGTCTGTCCATCCCACACGCTTCTATGTGCATTTCTCCTTTCTTTTATCGCAGTCACCCTTTGTTTCGCGCTCGCCTCCCTCATTCTTCCACCTTCACTGCTGCTGCACTGTTGATTAGTCGGTCTTCTCTTACTACTATCCTACTTAGATCGCATGGACTCTTTCCAGCATATAAGATCGTACTACGGAATTCGATTATCATAGGTTCCCGAATATATATGTTAGGGACCAATTTGACAAGATGATAGATACACACGGGAGATATCCAGGGGTGCTACAATGACAACAGGAAGTACACCGAAAGGAGGTATATGACGAGACTAAAAGATCATCCGATACTACCGCCTCGTACGGCCGCTTTTAGCCTATTACGCAGTCGAGATCGGTCGTCTTCAGCTGGCGAGATGACTGACGGGCTGTCATGCGTCCCTACAGAGACTGGAGATATCGCAGGTGCCAGAGGTGCATGCAGTTCGGATGCGTTGCCCTTAGCTCCTGGCACTACCACAGGCAATGGACGTGTCGGGGTCGACGGGGACTGCTCGATGCGCATAGCGAGGTCTACGGAGCTCGCGTCGACGTGTTCAACTGTCTCGTTCAAGACTGCTACACGCGTCCACCGCCGGTACCGGGTATACTAACCGTGTTAATCACCATTAGTGAACTAATTCATAGACCGCACATATTATTGCAGTAACGTACCTTGCCGATCCCTCCTTTCGCACTGCCATTCTCCCACTTGTTGTCACAGTATACCCATCCATCCGCATCAGTATACGGTTCTGCCTGCACAGCATCGTCCCCCCTCTCCCCATCCTTATTCAACAACTCGCCGCCGTCGCCATCCCCACCGTTCGCCTCCCTGCGCTGCCTCTCCGGACTAAGATCGCCGCTGATACTGGCCTGCCTCATCTTCCCCGCAGCCTTCAAGATCCGCGACGCACTCGCACTTGCTGTGCTCTCGTCTTGCATGCTAGGTAACGGCCTCTCGACTCGAGCACTGGGAGATCCTTCTTTACGAACGACCACCTTCCACTCGGGCTCCTCCCACGTCCAACGTGCCATGCGCTTGATCTTGCCGTCTTTCCGGGCTGGGTCGGGGAGGTAGACAGTGGTAGAGGCTGGGAGGGTAAAAACAGCTGGTGGGGAGACGGGTTGTTGGTTGCTTGTGCACCATGAGGGGCGTTCGCCGGGGAGTAGGGCGGCAGTGAAGTCAAGGCCCATCCACCATCGTTGGTTTTCGTAGACGGAGAAGAGGAATCGGATGGAGTTGGCTGGGGAGGGAGAGGAGTTAGGTTTCTCTGACGCCGTTGTTGTGAGGGTAGTGTCCGGTGGTGTGATGGGGGAGGGAAGAGGGAGGCCTGTGATTCGGGAGGTGAGGTGGTAAACGCCCCAACGAATGTACGCGCTTCGCCAGAGTGCACGACGGATAAGGAGTGCCCATCGGGCACGCCATGTGAAGAGGATGGTGCCTGCAATAGCAAGGAGTATGCGCAGGCGTACGAAGTAGGTTAACAGGAGATATGGGACGTATATGATTCCGATTGTGCGGACGACGGTAAGGACGGTCAGGTTCTCGGTGGATATTATGTTTTGGGGAAGGCTGGGTAGGAGCTGACGGACGATCGTCAGGTCTACTATGACCTGGTGCAGGGTATCTTCATCCGTTGGAACCGATGGGTCTGGGGTGCGTATCCAGCGAGACGCAATAACGAGCCCGCATGCAAGAACAGGCAGCCCATACCTACACTGAAGTTTGTTTCTAGTCTCGTGAGGGTTAAACTGTAGACTCACCGAAGCACAATATCAGAGCACAAACAGACCACCCACCAGAAGCTAAGAGCAAGCCAGCTTTCCTCCCATGATGACTTCCAACTCAGGATCTCTAGAAGCCTCCTCACACGACCGAGAGCTGGTCCAAGTCCTACAAGCGAAACCGTGAGAGGTGACGGAAGCATGTTCAACACTTGAGTCAACGGCGGTCGAGCGACATCCTGTACAGGTTTAGACATTAGTTGAAGGTCAGGATATTCGTGGTGACATGGAGGTTGTGGGGAAGGAGAGAAACGCGTGAGCGAGCAACCACCGCCGCGCTGTACGCAGTCAGAACCCGAGAATTGCCTGATTGGGCATTTGTCAGCGCAATTACTTCGTGTTATTCGCATGTGATTAAATCAAGCCTTCGGGTTGTCTATTCTTTGCAGAACTATACAAACTCACTCCATTCGCCTTGTGAGACATCGACTTCAAGTTCAAGGGTTCGATACGTATTTCAACTTGACACTAGATACTTACTCAAGTCTGAAAGTTACTTACTTATTGCCACTGCCGTAACTGAACATACAGTACGGCCATAGAAAGAAGGCCATGAGTTATCAAGATGACCGTAGTTAGTTAACATCTAATTTCTGATGGGCCTATCGTGATAATCCGACTGGATTGTCCGTCTCCTCGCGTCGCAAGTTGATGCGCCTCTGGTAAGCCCTTTGTATAGCGTATGGGCTACGTGGGTATTCAAGTAAATATGGTACTATGTCCTCAATATCTTCCCACTCACGTCCTGCTGTATATATTAGTAACAGAAGAAACCGCGTTTAAGAGCAGAGCAAGCACGCACCTGTAGGGTCGAATATAAGCGGATCTATCCTATGTACCAGTGGTTGGGAGGCCGGGAGTTCACTCTCAGCGGGTGTGAGAACAAACTCACACTCTACAAATGGAGGAGCCGATAGCTCTGACCAACTCAAGCTCGCCATCGTTTCTACTAAGTGGTCGTTGCTGACGAAATCGAAGTGGATGACACGCAGCGTAGGGTAGTTTCTAAGCAGCCTGATCACAGCTTGAATATCACTGGCAATGCCGGTCCAAAACACGTAAAAGATAGCGCGGAATCCTGACAGACGTGTGTCGTGCCCGGGTGTCGATGCGTCGTTGTCGAATGAGAGCTGGAACGTGAATAAACATTGGCGCCCGGAGTGAAGGCCTATACTAACATGATTTCTTTGATCTACCTCGCTGTACATTAGAATTGATATGTCAAAAATCAACTGGATCACTCACCCCAGTGAACCATATAGTAGTGAGAGTCATCTGTATTGTCACGAAGCTGCCACAGCTGACTAAGCAGAGAGACGACACGGGAGTAGTATTCGTTGTCTTGCAGCGCATGTAGCGGACAATCAGGGCGAATCAACGCGGTATACAGGCAAAGGTGTATGTTGTCGGTGCAACCCCTAGCAGATATAGAAACATGATATGGGCCATGCCGGCGTGTTCCATAGGGGTGTGGTGTTGCATGCTCGATCGTGGTACCAAGATCCCATGTTAAATGTTCGAAGCGAGTGTAGGCTGCGCATGAGAGATGCCGAATATATCGAGAAACGTGTCGTAACGATGGAAGATGGACATCTAGAATAGTAATGCAGCGGAATGGTAACAGCGACGGAGGGGTAACGATAGATGGTGGGATAGACCAGTGAGGAGTGCTGAGTTGACTCCGAGGGAAGTGGTCCGGCACAGACCCCACGAGGAAGAGATCTTCAAGAAGGCTCTTGTCGACGACAGGGATAAGTGAATGAAGGCGATGGCAGAAGGACTGTGTACTGCTGTAGCCTTGAACAACGTATATTGCCCCAATTAGCTTGTGTATTGGCTGCAGGCGAGCGCTCGTACACCCTTTAGGTATGTATTGTTTGAATACCTCCATATCTTCCGAAGAGCCAATGATTAATGTTGCGCCGGAGAACAGAGATCGTCGACACTGTATGGCCCAGTGCTGGCAAACCAGAGAACACACCTGTAGAGGAGTCATAGTAGTGTCGTCTTCAGCCCATCCAGACCGTGACGGGCGTAATCTAAGTAACTTAGACGTTCGACCACGCGAAAAATTGTCGGAGGTAGAGTTTTCGATCACATGAAACAGGATGATGTCCAAAAGCTCAGGTGGAATACGTCCACCGTGGCTGAACCCGTGGACCTCTTGGGAGTGAATTTGAATGTCGACAGTCGGTGAATATTGCGGAGAATATGGGATTCTCATTACCGATGTCGGACTACTGATCCATCTTGAGGCAGATTGAGCGCTCCAGTGAAAGAGACGTCTGATCCTGGGGCACGAAAAGGTCGATATCCGCTGTACTGTCATGATAGAAAACGCAGTGCTCGACTCACCAAATGGCACATGCCTGTTGTTTGTTGATCTCTGCAGCTCTCCTTATCGCTGCTACTCTCTGAGACTCTATCATTGCCTTTCGCCCCTCTTCTAACGTTTTGTATCCCACCTCAAACCGTGACGTCGTGAGTTTAGGCCTTGAATGCGGCTCCACTGTAATATATCATCGCCATGAACCATCCACAAAGATACAAAATATGCAACATACACTTACTTACTTCAGTAACACAGGACGCAAGGTCTGGCGCGATATGTAGTATACTCGAAGGCGAGAGCGACTTTGACCTCTGCGCAAACAAATAAGTGACTGCCGCTCCGAGTCGGAGCTGACCGATACCAAACCCCAGGCACGTCGCACGGGATATGACCAGTGTGAGAGTCCTACTTATCGGATGCAGTCAGTTGGTATGCGAAATGTTACCCTGGGTCTGACTGTACAGTAAACCATGACTTTTGAAAGTTGGAGCCAGCTGGAGTTCAAGTTACACATTATTACGAGTCAGCCTAAGCCCATTCCGAGTCCAACTTCAGATAGCCTGAGTCTACAGACCACCATGATCATCATCTACCATTAGACTACAAGTATCTGCCTATCTTACCTCGGAACGCCGGTAAAAAGATAGCGAAGGGAACAGCACAAGAGGTTCTAGCGAAAGTCAGTCACGGTGTGGGATCTGGAGTTTCCATCGGCTTGGGCGATTATATTATTAGTTTCCTGTTTGGGGCATAAGATCGGGCAATTGGAATCTTATATCAATACAGGCGCCCGGTCCACTGGAATTTCTGGAAACCAGCCTGAGTTGCGGTATTAAGTAAAGCTTCAAAACTTCAACGTTTTCAACGTTGCCTTGGACGACATCGACGCGTACATGACATCTACGACCGATGCCACAGTAAAGACTCATCTCAAGACATTGCGCATTGCGTCTTTCGCAGCGTGGACACTCACACTCGCCTTGCTATACATCTCATCCTCGCTTCCACGCTTTGACTCGTCACCCGATGCTGTCCTACGCACGCACACCCTCAAACAACATCTTGCATATCCACTCCTTCGCTGGGACGCCTTTCATTTTGTGCACATAGCGCAGCAAGGGTATGTGTACGAGCATGAATGGGCGTTCCTGCATGGAATAGCGGCGGCCATGCGGTACCCGGCGAAGCTGTTCAATGTGCTTGGACTGGCAGACACTACTACGGGAATGGCGTCGTTGAGTGACCTATTGCTTGGTGGTGCTCTGCTCTCGAGCCTCTGTGGATCTACGACAACATTATACCACCTCACATTACACCACTTCAAGTCGCCTTTTATAGCGTATTTGACCGCTTTGCTGTCTCTGCTGCCTAGTAGTCCTGCTACTCTACGATTCTCCGTGTACAACGAACCATTCTTCACGTATTTGTCGTATAAAGGTGCGTGGAACGTCGTTGGGCTGTTTTGATTCTAACGGCTTCGTTAGGAATGCTTAGTATTGCAAACGAGAATTTGCTGGCGGCAACAGTGTTCTTCACCGCTGCAGCCTCTCTACGTTCAAATGGGCTCATGCTCTCGGGATTTATTATTTGGAATGCTGTCGTAGAGCCCATCTTCGCCCAGAAACGCGTGAGTCTCGCTCACGTGTTAAACGCGACTGCTCATACTGATTTGGCGTCCAGATTTCCGTGCGACGGATGTTCCTAGCTGTCCCATCAACCATGGCGATATGTGGACCGTTTATGCTCCATCAATACTCAGCCTATCAGGAGTTCTGCACCCAAGGGGACCACCAGCCTCCCTGGTGCTCAGCTACAGTCCCGTCCATCTACGGATACGTCCAGGCCAAATACTGGAACAGCGGATTCCTTCTCTACTGGACCCCCGCCCAACTCCCCAACATCCTCCTCGCCGCGCCTGTCCTATTCTCAATCTTTGCATTCACATACACACACCTCAAAACATGCGCCATCCCATACATTCTCCACTCCCCCCTCGTCTCCTCCTTGTTCCCTTCGCTCTCTTCGCGAATACCACCGAAACCTCCACGGTCAATCTTCTTCAACGACTCGATAACACCCCACGTCATACATGCCTTCATCATGTGCTGCATTCTTCTATTCGCAGCACACACCCAAATCACGCTTCGTCTCGCGGCTTCGATGCCGACCACTTACTGGGCGGCAGCACGGCTCATGGTGGACTATCCTCGTCTGGGGAAGTGGTGGGTGACCTGGAGCGTAGTTTGGGGCGTGATCTCGGTTGTGTTGTTCGCGGTGTTTCTTCCTCCTGCGTAATGGTACGAGAATGATATGGCGTAGTTCCGGCAATGTTATTTGGGGTGTTCCTTCCCCCTGCACAATGGTTTGAGGACGATGCGGCTACCAACTGCTGTGTCTGCAACTATTACATCTGATTCGCCCTAATTACAATTTCCGCCAAGAATAGAGCACCATGACCCGTGGACGTACCTACCGAATCTTCCAGAGTCTCGGGGTTAACCTCACGCATCGCTCCCTATTGTCCTGAGCCATAGAAGAGGCTGATACGGCCATTTGGTCTGGCGAACGTCGCTTGACGTGTCTACATAAGCTGAACAAGGTCTCCGCGGCGCCGGATATCCATCTGCTGTTGTACGAACCCGCCTTGCGAAGTGCATGGTATTATTCATCTATTGGTGTGTGTGCGCGTGCGCGCAGCTTTATGTTAAGTAACTAAGTCATGTTTGCGTCCCAGGTCTGGAGAAGGTATCGTAACTTCCTCGATACCTAACATAGATAGCCAGTCTATCATACATGAGGCAAATCAAGCACTTTTCCTAGTGCGGGAGTTACACAACCGAACATATAGTATTGAACCCCCGAAGTGCGTCTTTACCACTTGGTGGCACATACGACTCGAGTGTAGAATCCCTATCATCAATCATTTCTTGAGGGAATTATCCTTCACTATCTTGGTCTTTGTTTGACCCAACGTTTCTTTAGCTATCGGTTTTTCTTTAGCTATCGGTTTTTCTTTAGCTATCGGTTTTTCCTTAGTTATGGATCGACACCCAGCCATTAATTCCTTCCCTCTTGCTCCTGCAACCCCGTTCAAACGACCCATTATCGCAGCCACAAACTAATGGCGACGGAATGCGAAATGAACGTATTAGATGTGCGTGGGGAGTATTGCTAGAAGCTGTGGCAGCATTGTATGAGAGAAGGGGAAAGATAGTAGAGAGTAAGATGCTCACTCGTATAAGCGTGTCAAAGTAATTGGTGCCGTACAGTTTGAAGACGGCTGACATTTATACCTCAGCACTTGAGCTGACGCGGGCACGACCCCTTGAGCGCGTGTGCAGCGGATATCACCTTGCGTGAGTATGCTCATATAGTATGTAGTAGTCCAGAAGGGGCGAGACCCTCAGTCTATTATTTGGCACAGTGGCAACGTGGTAGATACCTGGAAATTGCGAGGCGGCCACGCGGACCTAGGCGACGCCCCAGTGAATCTTATCAACTTGTGTATACACTGGCAACAGTGCTTGCCATATCTACTGATCATCAGAAGCCCGAAATACAGCCCCAGTGATAGGTATCAAAGTCCTGGAATTTGGGACCCTGGCGACACACTTGCGTTCTTGTCAGCGGAGGATGAGTATAACAGCAACATGCGAGAGTCTGGTGAGAATGACCGCGACACAACTTAAATTTTCAACAGGCACAAAACAGGCACGTAAAGCACTCAACCATTTAAGACGTGCGGCGTGTGGGTCGTGGTTGGCCTGCGTCTGTACATTACAGGGTCAGCTGGGCATGCAAGAGTAGGGTTCATCACTGCACACATCACTAGAAGAATGTATATCTATGCAGGATGAGACCCATGACTTCCACGAGCAGAGAAGTCATTGCCACAACTTTCAGATGAACCCTCCGATTGAGCACCTCGCTTGTTCGCCTTCATGATAGTAAGTAGATAATAGTGTCATTCCTTCAATACGTCGTGACTAATAATTCCAGAGTCCGACCTTCCCGATAAAGCAGTCGCACGCGCTCAAGCTGGCCGAAAATATTTCTTACTAAATGCTTCTGATATATAATTAGCTCAGAAAATATCACCTGACGAGCTTGTCTGAACCGGTTCAGACCCGGTTCGTATTCAGCACTCGAGGTTAACTTACTAGACCAGAACCACGAATATCGAGCTGGACTAGAACCTAAGGTTCGGTTCATCGGTTCGCGGCTCGAACTGCGGTTCCGAACTGAACTCTGGCATCACTAGCCCGGCCCGCTGTACACTACCTCAGCCTGGTAACACCTTTATACTGAGGGCAAACTTTCACACATGATATTTACGACTGCTTCCCAATATTTAACCTTGAGATCTGTTTTCTGCAGGTTTGTCTGCCGCCTTTGCGATGATACCGTCTGTCGCTGAGGTGGATGTACTGACGGGTAAACTGGCTGCTACTATAATGGGAAGCGGCCGCAGGGAGGCTGTCTCAACGCGCGAAGACGACGCGCTTTTCACTAGTTTGGCTTTGGAGAGAGAAACCTTCCCACTATGATTGATAGCTGGTGATGCCAGGGGATAGTAAACAACTGGACGACGCTCATGGGCATCGGACAGCCGAGCAGGTCCGGAAGTTTGTCCATTTTCCGACGCTAACGTGTTTTTGGAGGCCGTAGGAGGGCGATCTTGTACTCCCTGAGTTTCCGGTGGTGAGTCGATTTGGTGAGATGAGCAGTCGACATCGAGTAGAGGCTGGCGATCTGGTATCCGTGGGGTTAAAAGTCTAATTGTCTAGGTGAGTATATATTGTACAATTGAAAAAAAAATGCGATGAATGACATACTGGTCTTTACTTCCATGCTCTCCACACCTTTCCTCTCGATCGAATCGATCATGAGTACTGATGTTCATCGAGTTGACAGCGCTTACGCAAGAGTGAGCATATTATCGGTTGACATGATGTTTACATACTCTGGAATGGCGTTGCTCATAGTTCCAAGTCAAGTACTAGAGCACCTGGGACTGTACGGTCAAATATGCCGAGGTACAGACTCTCTGGTCTAGTATGCGGAGGTATATATAGGAGTAGATGTCTGAGCTTGACGTGGACACTAGTGACATCTACCGGTGCGACGGGCGTGCCAATGGTGGAGTTTGGACGCAGGGTATCAATACAGAGACAGTTAATATGTTGCTTGGCGTACGCTCACGGTCACATGTTGTCAGATAATTGTGGATTACCAACTACTGATGTAATCATCCCACGCATCTGTGGGCACGGTATTTTGATCCAGATCTCCACCAAGAACAGAGTAGCACGGGCGTACCTTTAGAACTCAAGTCTACCAGAGTCTCAGGGTCAACTGCATGCATCGCTCCATATTGTCCGACACCGTAGAAGAGGCCAATACGACCACTCAATTGGGCAAATGATGACAGATGTGCCTCCATAAGTTCGACAAGGTCATTGCGATGTCGAAATTCCAGCTGCAATTGCACAAAACCGTTCTGTAAAGTGCATATCCTGACTATCTCCTTCCACGGATAGGCTATGATAGGCTGTATCTTGTTCGACGGGCTCTCCGCTGGATAGTACTCTTTACCAGTGGGGTCAATGAACACGCAGATTGCGCAAATCTTATCAACCGCTACGGTACCATCACCATCAGCAAGGTCTTCCACTGTTAGTGAGGTATAGAGCTGAAAAGATACGATAGGCAACATATTCTTGCCACCCTGGATTTCCAGATCGCATACGCGATGTAAATCTACGCAAAAATGTGTTATGAATAAATTGTATAAATACTTCGATGACGGTCCGGCAAGTTACTCACAGTCTGAGCTATCTGCATGCTTGGCGCCATGATGCCGCATAAAGTGATTGTGAATGACGAATGAGGTTGACACCGTGTGGCCTTGACATAGAAGTGTTCCAATGTCGAGGATGACGCGCTGGGCTGACGGCAAGAGTTGTAGCGTTACACCATTCTCGTGGCGCGACGTTGGGGAAGTCCCGGCTCGTAGTTGGAGCAAAATGGCAGCACAAGTCACCCAGGCTGTCTCGGCGACATACACAGAGCCTGTAACGGTTGCTATAAAGCTGTGTGACCAAGATATCTCCAGCATATCCATTGTGAGTAGAGATCTCATTAAATGTGCATGGCTTGCGGGATTCCATATAACATTGGACAGGGTGCACTGAACGTCAAGGCCTTGATCGGACGGGAAGAGGAATTTCCTGAGCAGTGAGATGATGTCGGCGGGTGTCCTAAAGTGCGGGTTGTCGATGGTGAGATCGGCGCACTGAAGACATGACAAAGGAAGATCTCGAGGAAGACCGCCGAGGAGGCGGCGATGAGTGGAAGTGGGTCCTTGTGGCGTTGCTACGGCCGTGTCATGGGTACCGAACTGCCAGTGAGAGTCCACGATATGGGAGCGGATGTCGGCATGTGTAATCACTGAGAATAAGGATGGGCGCAATCGATAAAGATGGAGCCATGGTCGATCTTGTACGTGTTGTACCAAAGTTGCAGATCGAACATAGTCTGAGATGGGCGTGAACCGCTTTGGCGTGTTCAGCACGAGTGATCGAAACGCGCACATGTCCTCGTAGTTCTTGATCCTCACCCTGCGGAAGATAGGCTTTCGGCAGATGTGGGCCCAGTAAACGCAGGTGAGTGAGCAAGCTGCTATGTCGTTGATGATTTCTCTCCTATTCGACAACACTTGGGACTGCATCGAGTGAAGTGACTCATCCGCGTAATCGCAAACAAAGGCGAGAATGCCTTTGAATAGCTCAGGAGGAATATCTGCGGCGGTAGCCATGCTCGACAGTAGTGATCTGTAAGCGTAGGTGACGATCTGTAGCCAATCTTACTGAGCCTGAGTATGATACTTACCTTGTTCCCTACTTACTCTGCGCAGGTATTTTGTGATCGCTCTGTAATCCTAGGTCAGAAGTCAGTGACGAGCTAAGTGGTACGCCCGTGACTACACCATGTAATCCTATACACCAGTCTCTGTATAAGTACCGGGCAATGACCGTGATACGGAGCGTGGGATAAATTGCCTGAATGGGCAACATCACCACCAGTACTCCGCAGTCTCCGCTTTCGCTGCTGGGCGCCTAAGCAAGTACCTACCTTGACTCGAACTCTCTTCCTTGGTTCAGTTCTGAAACGAAGTTACCGTCCTTGCCTCATGGGCTGCATTTCTCAAATACGGCATACTGCGTTCCCCTGGACTGGAATTTGGATCACAAACGTGACAGGCGCCTGTACAGCATGGTAATTATTGAAAGTTACTGTTTACAGTTTCGTGCTGAAGACTTCTCCCGCAGAGTCCGTCGCAGCTTATTGATCAACTCGAGTCTGTACAATTCAGCATTGGCTCGACTCGTAACCGAGCGTTACAGTTATCCTGTTACGTGTAAAAAGTTCACATGTCACGCAATCGTTGGTAACTTATACTCTGGTACAGCATCAATGACGTGAGGCAGTACATGATCTCGTAAATCGACCGCACACACTCAGAAAATCTCGTGTGCGCATAGTTTTGCCTCTCCTCAGAGGTTGACATGGACAGACGACGATCGATCCCCGGGCCAAGTCACTGTGAGTGGTGTTCTTTATCACGAAGTAACCGACGTTGACCATAAACTTGAATATAACGTTCAAGGCTCCGTACAATTAGTGCAAATGCATGAGATCTCAAAGAGACACAACCCGAACAACGAACTTGGGCGTATCTTCTGGGTGCATTATCGCTGCCCCGGTGGCATTGATTGGTGGTAGGGTGGATATTGATAGGGTGGGTGTGGTTGGGGAGGCTGCTGATGGTATTGCTGGTTCTGCTCGTGTTGCTGACTTGACTGGGCATTTGACGGCGGGTTGTGCTTCTCTGGTTTGCGTTTCGGGATGCTGTGCCTTCCGCTATGGGTATTGGCCGGCTGTGCGCGGTGATCCCCAGTATCCGTGTAGCTGAGCAGGGCTTCAACTTTCGTCGCCCATACCGTCACGCTCCTATGAGGCACTGTGGCGCTGGCCTCAAAGTGCGGGCAATCCGTCTGCGAGAAATGCTCAGGTGTTCCGGACAATTGCTCGTATGTTTGTGGGGTATAATGGGGTTCATGTACAGTGGTGGCGCTCGGCATGTAGGACTGTGGCTCCGTTGAAACGAACCCGCCATGACCAAAGCTAAAGACAGTGGGCGGTGAGGAAGAGGACTGGTGGTGCGTGGAAGATGGCATTGTCTCTGCGCGAGCCACGGCATGAGGATGGCGCGTGCCTGTATCGTATCCTGGCTGGTAGGGGGTGTAGTGTGCACCATGATACCCCGTAGGCGCTCCTTCAGGAACACTTACGAGGCCACCAGGGGCATAGGGTGTACTCGTTGGGGGGCTCTCGAATGGAGAGGATGGCGGCCACTCGTGTGTTTGGGGTGGCCACGGCTGCGAATGAGGAGGTGGCGGAGTGTGATACGGGGAAGTACTGTCGTGTCTCTGATACGGAGCAAAAAAGCCACCGCTGCTGGGTATGGGCATAGTTGGTGCTCGCTGAGGTGGCGTAGGATTATATGGGGATCTGGCAGTTTACGGTAAGCATGCAACCTTCTCAACGGGCCGTATATACGTACGAGTATTGACTACTACGTCTGTCGGGTCCTCCTCCTTGGCCGTATACGTCGTAGCCGTGTGGCATACCGCCGGGTCTATGATGCAAGTCAGCGACTTCATATATTACGGTGCAAGGGCCATACGCACCCTGAGTGAGCGTCGCTCATCCTACGCGATGAATCGTTGAAATCAGCGAGCTTATGAAGCCTGGGATGACTGGATGGAGAGATTGGGAACTGGGCCGCCAGCTCTGCGGTGAGTCTATCTATATAACATTGGTGAACCGAGGATGCTGTCCTAACATGGTCCAGTGACTCATTTACGGCATTCATCTCTTATTATTGAATTTTGGGTCTGGACATGGCAATCAGTTGATGGAATTACTGACGGCAAGTGAATTGTCGCATGTCGTTGATTGGATGATTGTGGCGTGTCAGTTAACTTGAAGCCTTTCTCTTGTCTTGCGTGAGAGTGGCTCCTCCGTTACTAGGTCAGTAGCTGTCCTTCCGCTCTGAATAATCTTACTTACCTCCTGCATCAGGCAATTTTTGACGAGCTCCTCCAATAGACTTTATGTCAGCTTATGTAAAAGTATGCGATGCTGCATTTGTCAGCGAAACATGATCGGTCTCTCCGGTGGGCCTGTACCTCAATGCCGTACATCGTCGACTGCATGGCTAATAAACAGAGTCAGAGAAGGATGACTTTCAAGTCGATCTTCTCTCTCACCGGTAGTCTCATCTCATTTTTTCACGGACGACGTTCTATGTATTCGGCCAAATTTATCATTGAAATGCGGCAGCTTGCAGGTGCGCATTGTTCTCAAGCTGGTGTCCATTTTCGTCGTTGCAGGGTATTTGTCCAGGATCTGACATCGCAGTCTTGGTAAGGCAATTTCTCACCTTTATTATTTATCTTCAGTTGATGGTCAAGTTCTTTCCATCTAATGGCAATGCTTAAACGGATTCGATACGAAGCATCATACCGTTA
This sequence comes from Irpex sp. M6601, assembly GCA_037039805.1. Taxonomy (NCBI): domain Eukaryota; kingdom Fungi; phylum Basidiomycota; class Agaricomycetes; order Polyporales; family Irpicaceae; genus Irpex; species Irpex sp. M6601. The sequence goes on along the minus strand of JAXQGN010000054.1, from coordinate 44,981 downwards.
GATGATCAGCTAGAACTAGCTTCGCTGACAGTGCGCGGCCATACGGCGCCGTACGTAGAATCCTTCACACGCGCGGATAGCAATACTGAGATCTGCGAACCGTCAATTGCAGACAATACCAACCCAGGCACCTCGTAACGATGGGACGCTAACGCGCATTAAAGTGAGTCTCCCGAAGCTCGGTCAATAAACACTCCCGGAATCTTGGATGGTGCTTACTATACAGTTGTCTTAGGCATGTCGAATCGCCAAATACGATTCAACGCCTTGCAATGCTCTATTACGTGCTGGGCGCGTCCTGGGAAACCACGAGTTCCCCGCGTTCCGAGCATATGAAGACGCGTACAGGTGGCGGTACATGTGAAAAGCAGCCGTACTTCCACACTGTGATGCCGTAATCTCGTCCTGCCTCAAAACATGCGGATTCCGAGCATCTAGATGAGTATAATTATAAGACGTTTGCGTGCCCGGAGGTTCCATTGGCCGATGTCTGTGTACGAGCTCATCCGACTCCTTCGACTGAGCCACAGCAGTGCAAGGTCTTCCAGCGCCATATAAACCTCGTTCGAATCGAAAGCACGAAGCAGAAAACATGTTGCTGCTCGCTCGAGCCAGCTTCATGATCGGAGTGTGTTATCTCCGTGAGTTGCTATCGGACGCCAGCATCGTACATGGCTGATCATTTGACTATCATATCCGACTCAAGACATACCGCTTTGGTCGACTCAGGCCCAAAAACGCAATATCACGGGAGGGTCGGCATAGTAATTTGCACTTATGGCTCCGATAGCTGAATCAGGTAGGATGTCATTCATGAAGGAACTACTACATCGTACCTCCACTCCTTCATGTCACCATAGTATTTACCGCCTTTACTGCGAGTTACACAATCGAGCCACCGGCCGCGGGGCGCGGGGCACGGATACGGCTTGGATGCATATACAACTTGGTATACGAGATCTTCCATTGCTCCGAGCTCGAGTATATCTATCACTCCGTCTTGAGGCTCGGCTTTGATTGAGTAGACTCTTTATCCCCTTCAACTGGTTTCGGCTTGGGAGGCTTCTCTTTGACCAAGGCCTTGTGCCCAGCTTCGGTCGCGAATGGGCTCCCACGAGGTGAAAGCTCTTCGTCATCGTCTCGGGATGGCACTTCGAGTGTTTGTGACTTGATGACGACGTTATCGTCGTCGTCGAATACTACAGTTTCCTGCCCGAGCCTCCGGGTGCTATCTCGGGGTTCCGAACGTGAAAGGCCTAAGCTAGAGTCCGTGCGTCTTTGTGCGCATTCGCTGCTCGTGATTGTGTGAACACCGCTGGCTTTCGTAGGCTGCGGTGCATGCAGGGACGTTGAAGGTTGCACCGTCCCGTTACTGCTCGAGCGAGTGCTTGTGAATCTGTCCACATGAGGGAGAAGCGAGTGATTAGCCACTGTCAAGCACATATGTCTACTGACTGTAATCAGCCCTCTGACAGAGTCGATCGGTAAGTACCTCTGATCTTCAACGCCGGTGTGAACCATCATGTTTTCCCAGTCCGGTGATAGATCTGGAGGGTTGAGTGGAGAGATATCAGGTTGATTTGAATTTGAGCAGCTAGGGAGTCTTGTGGTCGAGTCGAGGGTGTCGATGATTGGCATACTTATAGTAGAGTCTGGTGATGGCAGTCGAGTGAGATATTATATATTGTTTATCAATGAAGGCTCAGTGGGGAGGGGTGGTCACGGTGAATCACCAGCCAGTATCCGACGGAGAAGGTTGGGTAGGACGTAATATCGCTGGCTCCGAGCTTTTGAATCTCCCCGCCGTAGACCCTGTCACATTGCAATGTTGCTTCATAGACCCATGAAATGGGGTCCCTCATGCACAGCATTGGGATCTCGTCAGGGAAACTGACGTTAATTAACGTCAGTTTCCCACGCATCATTGCACTGGATGGTTCGTAGTCAGCGTAAGCCGCAGCGACGCAGTGCTTCGGGAGTCGTTGCTTTGAACGTTCGACCTGCGCTCTCCGTCCGTAATGCTTGGCGTATCCACGTTTCTAGTGTCTGACAGGATGTTCAAAAGTGATAATCCACTCAGACGTCATGCTGAGTAAGTATGCACGGGATAGAATAACAACGATCATGTGTCGTACACACTAGATAAATAATATGGGCAGGGAAAAGCATGGTTAAGAGAAATGTGTACATGACGCAAAGAAGCTAGAAAGGAAGAAGCGCGAGCAATAAGAACGGACAGCTAATATACACGGTTCATACTTAGTGGTGCCCAGGCAGAAGTGGGCCACGCTCATCAAGCGAGATACCGCCCCGTCCATGCCTGATCCTCAACCCTGTAGCGACCGCAGCTTTGCCAACCCACACAAGCGCAAGTATGGCGAAGACAAGAGCTGACCAATGCACAAACTCGCTTTTCCTTTGCTGTGCGTACACCGCCCACAAATACCACGCGATGGCAATACCTGCGGGCAGGTCACCTTCGGGGGAGGAGAACGCGTAGGCTGCTGCGGTAGCCTCAAGGAGGAACAGAGCGAGGAATACGAAAATTTGGGTCCAGAGGCCAGCATGATGAGTAAGGGCATTGACTCCAAATGCGGTGAAGGCCGAAAGAACGACAAGAACAGTGGTCCATCCCTGGTAAAGGGAGAAGGGGAGGTGGACGAAGACCTCGTCAGCGATGTCGGAAGGGGAGTGGTATTTCTTGACGACGTAATAGATGTGTGTGACGGTGATGGATACGAGGATAGACAGAATGAAAGCTAAACATTGATTGATATTGAGCATACGATGAGCGATACACCAGAAGGTATAGTACGAGCTATACTCACCAGGAATGTAGTAGTGGTGTGCCCACAGGTGAACGTACACTGCGTTCAGCACCGCCAGCAAGGGGAATCGCCACGAGATACCTTCGACGATGGTGCGATGGCCATTCTCAGTAAACTGGTAAATAATGGTCCCCAGAAGGAGCAGATGCACAATGGACCTACAATCGCACTACAATTAGTCTGGGTCATTTTCGAGACAGAATGGAGACCTACCAGATGTAAAACGCCCAAGGGGCAGGTGTGATGTACGTGATCTTTCCGATGTGATAGTAGCCAGTCTCCCAGCTAGCAATAGAGTAGACGTTCGACCCCAGGAAGAGGAAGTACACAATCACATTGATGATCTGAACCATTCGTAAGGAGCTTCGGTCTTAGCCAATATTCCTATCCTAACAAAGCATAGCACACTTACCTTGAGGAAGATCCCATCCTGCCAGCTGTAGCCCATGTTTGACGACCACCAATAATGAGTGCAGGTGAGAGTAGGATGGGAGGGAGGAAGGAGGAGTGCGTCCCTCTCGAAGGCACTCAGCCACACTTTATACGTCCACTCGCTGCTATGTGTGACGTAACAAAGGCATGAATGGAGTGCAACATGGCGAAAGCGCTCATTAACGTCATTTCGCAGTCGTCTGTCGACTGTGTAACAATAAGTATGGCCAACATGACTGCTCCCCTTTGCGCAGTTCAAGAGAAAGGCCTAACCCATTCCAGCGATGAAAGGAGTTGCTGGGTCTGGCAGAGAAGTCAAGTAATTTGGCCCTTGCCGATTCATCTAGTCCAAAGTGAATGATTAGTACACGAGTGCCCTGTTTCTACAACTCAACAGAATACAACATACGAACCAATTATCGTACATTAGTCTATGGAATGTGTGAAGCATGCGTAGGCCATGGTTATGCAGGAGCCGCAGCGCATTCGTGCCTGGCCAACGTGGGCCCGCAGTAATGAGCGGAGCATTTATGCACGTACCTGAAAGTCCTATCACACTTAGTGCTGGTGAATTGCATGGCTATAGGGTCTATACAATTTAAAAGAGGCGATATGGTCTTGCTGTGGGTAGAACTGCGCTCAGAGAACATGATGGTGATAGGACAACACTGGCACGGGCGTCTGCTGCGTCGATCAGAGAAGTGTTTTGCCTGGAAAGGCAACTTGCGTAAATAGAAGGTGTGAGTCGTGGCCACAAGAAACCTGCAGCAAGTATGTGTAGCAACTGCTAAGAAATAAGATGCGTATGGATGTTGAGTGACGCAAAAGCGATTGTGAATTATAAAACACAGCTAGGTACGGTAAGCTATCTTCTACCAATGCAGAACAAATGCGGAGTGGTGACGCGATGATGAGTAATAAATACAACATGAAAAGTCCGTGCTCTAGTTATGCAACGAAGGCTCTAAATGTACGGGATAATCAAGCGACACAGAACAATGACACAGGACAGAATAACAACAGACACACTGCCTGCTTTGGTGACGCAGACAGCTCTAAATACGGGGAGAGGCAGAGTCCGATGAGAGTGACGGAGAAGGCATCTGATTCATGGACAACGTCGGCAGTATGACATCTCCTCTAGTCGTCATCCTCGTCATCTCACATCCATCGGTGGGGGCAACACTGACAGTAACCGTCGGAGCCTCCCTGTCGTCTCGAGTAGCGATGCGATGTACAGACCGCTCAACGACACTCAACCGCCGTTCGATATCTTTGACCTGAAGTTTTTCATCCGCGTAGTACATATCGCGTATGACGTCTTCAGGTCTGGAGTTGAATATCTTGCCTTCCCAGAAGGCGATGGCGGTGAGGATGAAGAGGACGCCCCAGGTGGCGCACATGAGGACGGTCATGACGAGGTTCCAGATGTGGAAGCCCTCGATGTTGAAGGTGTCTCCGATTTTAGCGGTGGCGAGAATCCAACCAACTACAGCATTCTTGTCAGAGGGAAGCTCTTACAGATGGCAGAGTTTTCAGCTTACCATTGGGGAAAGTCAATGACCAACCTAGGGAACGGTAGCATGTCAACTAAACATACTTCGCTTGTGTACGAAAGGGTACTCACAGCCAAGGATCTCCTTCAAGCTCTTATGTAGCTTGTACCAGTAAGGTAGAGCGCCAAAGATGAAGAAGAATACAGCTAGGCCGAATAACAGGAGCGCAGAGAGGACACTCGACGCATACCATATCTCGCCAGCTGCGGGAGAGACGAGTTGTCGGGCATCGAGGCTAGGAGGTATGATGAGCCTAATGGAACGGATATAATATTCGATAGTAAACGAACATTTCTCGAGCGTCCTCGCCAAGGTGTATCAAGGCGAGAGCCGTGAATCCTGGAGGGCCACATGCGACAAAAGCGCCGGTGGCTTGAGCTCCGTCCATGAATCCAGTCTAGAACGGTATATTTCAGCCTTTAACAGTCGAGACCCGAGGTGGATGACGAGAACGTACAGTAATTATTCTGTGAAGGGGGTAAGTCATCTAATAACATGTACGGTGAGGAGAAGACTGACCGAAGAATATAGATACAAATGTAGAACATTGTCATGAAGAAACCCAAGCCTGCGTATACAACATGCATCAATATCAAGTCGTACCAAGTCGTACCACCTCCTAGTGGCGTTATCGAGATAAACTCACCTTGGAAAGCATATGCGGTCAACAAAATTCCAAGAGCCCTAGGCTGGTCCAGGGGTATTACGGTAAGAACGTTATACGCTACGATACCAACGAGCATCTAGATGTGATTTGATGTGATGACTCAGACCTCGGTAGCCTAGATGACGACGAAGTAGCTAGGCTTACCATTGGAAAAATCTAGAACGGCGTACCATAAGAGGTCATTATCGAGTGAGGTCTGAGGCTAAACGAGGGTGCATACCAGAAACGCCCAAGCAGGAGTGAACTTGTTGAGCTCGTGAGGTTTGTTGAAGAATATCAGCATCAACGGGAAGCAGACTCCCACCGAGAGACCGACGTATAGCCTGACGATTCAGAAGCGTTGTCAATAGTAGTCGGGTGGGCATTGAGTTGTACTTGCTTACCAAAACAATACGTAGATGAAGTTGGGCCCGACGGTTCCTCTAGGTATCGCATAGTTGATTATTCCAATGATGATGGTGGCGAAAGAGAGAAGCTAGGTATCTGGTATGAGGGTCCATACTGATCGATCGAGATAACGTGAAAAGGACCGAGGCTTACCATGAGAGGTACAAAGATGCACTTCGAGGGATCTGTGATGAGCCTTCTTGCTTGTCGGGGATATACTGAACAATCAAGTGTCAGGGGCTATACAAGGCGTGAACCGTTTCGAAAGTGAATGCTAACGTAGAAGTTGGAGGAACAACGTGGTGTTGTTCAGTATGAAGAGCACGAGGTTGAAAAAGAAGAACACCGTCTCCACTGGGGTGACTTTAGGCCCCCAGTGTTCTCGCAACCCGGCGAGGGTGACATAGACGGCACCGGTGCCCATTCCGATGGGGAACTATAGCATAACCTTCCAGTCAGCTTACGACTATTCGTACAGCGACATGCTCAAAGGATTACTCACCGCCTGCCATGACCATCCATGTATCCTCCGTGAGAGTTTACTCACTTGCACCATCGAACCGGTCCGCGTTAGTGATCGATGAGGCGGCATGACATTGCTCGAAAGTTTGGTGAGATCCACGGTTGATCGTGTTATGGGTGTGAAAGCTACGAGGCACGAAACGGAATAGGAGGAGATAAAGGCGACGCGTGGGATGAATCAGAACTGAACATGACAAAGGCATCACATGTGATACTCACTTCCGACAATCTCGACGGAGACGCCTTTCCAAAGGCTTTTAACGTTGGGGGATATCGTCTTGACAAGGTGGTATAGGGGGCCAGGACCACAGCGAAATGCGTGTCCCGTATGCGAATGTAGTGGGTTTGTAGCTGGCAAACTGGAAAACCAGAGAATGTGGAATCAGGCACAGAGCGTCTAAACAGACAGACTTGAGCCTTTCGTGAGTGGCTCGTTATGTAGTGTGCAGAGATGTATGACGGAGGGTAGTTGAACCCGCGCAGATGTGCAGTCTAAAGCCTTTTATAAACCTCGGGGAAATGAGGTGACAAACTATACGTGTGCACGGAGTGGAAAAGGGCACGTCTTTTTCTAGGCCCATTCGCGGGATTTGGACGTTTGTCGAAAGATGTCCGCGTTGAGGCTCTGTCAAGTCCGCATGGTGATTACTGGCCGGTCCGTGTCATCAAACTAACCTTTACTCTCAAAGTCTCATTCCACAGGAAAAACAGCAATATCGAGTTCCCAGAAACACCCTTTGAGTAGAGATTTGAGACGAGGAAGAGGGCACAGAAATTTTGAGACGGACTTCAGCCGGTTCAAGTCCGCACGCTTTCAAGCCCAGATGCCGGACCAGGGCGCGGGCTAGGCACGAGCGCCAAGGGGCCCAGAGGGGTCGACGGAAAAGGAAGCAGTGAGCTTGGGATCCTAATAAATACAAATAAAGGCGCATCATGACACGGAGCGCCCAAAACCTTCCGACATACCGGGCGGTGTCAGGCTGGTGTCAGGCAACTTTGTTTCGACCCTTCATCCCGCCGGCTGTGGCTGAAATCTGTTACAACGTCATGACTGTCCGACCGATCCCATCTCAAGCACCATGGTCGAGCAATTTCTACTGCCTGCAGCCTGCCGCTAAGTGGCAACGCTACAGTCCACTGCCTAAACTCTTCTTTCGAACATTCGCACTTTTTCTCGGTTGCCGTTTCGTTAGAGTGTTGCACTGAGAGATCCAAGAGAGTATTCAGGACCAGAAAATTGTCTGCTTGCACGAAATTCCACTACTTACTTTCAACGCCGTACCTACTTCGGGCGTCTGATCGTCTCACTACCGCCCGTGACTGGCTCGAGCTGACTACAGGCTTCATGTTACGCTCACACCTCACACGATGTACGGCACGCCTTCACTTGAACGGCGGTCGGATACCACGAGAATGCCTCCCTTCTGCCAGACCATTGCCATGCATTAGGCAGTTCACCGTCCTCGCTCTGGAATCCTCGGCGGACGACACGTGTGCGGCTGTGGTGACTTCAGAGCGAGAAATTCTGTCAAATGTTGTCATAAGTCAACACAGCCAGTGCGTATCATTCTAGCCCTATTTATTTTCAATAATACTTATAACCATTTCGAGGACAGACATGCTGATTTCGGTGGTATTCATCCCTTTTATGCGATGCAGAGCCACCAAAGATATATGGTTAGTATTCCACTATTTACCACGTGAATCGTGACAAAGAGACATACCCATCGTATGACAGCCAGAAGCCATTCAACGGGCTCTACGGGAGGCGTCTGTCGAGCTTTCGGATATTGACGGCGTGGCCTTCACTCGTGGACCAGGTCAGCATTTCTGCGCTTCGCACATCAAAACCTGCCTGACTGTATTTCTATCTGTCAGGTATGGCGGGAGGGCTCACCGCTTGCTCAATGTCGGCAAAGGCTATTGCTGCGGCAATAAATAAGCCAGTAGTTGGCGTACACCATATGGTGAGCCTTGCCATGATCTTTGCTCACTGCAGTACTCATAACTACTGTCACGCAATAGCAAGCTCACGCACTCACGCCACTTCTAACAGAGCGTGAAAACATCCCCGAGTTTCCCTTCCTCACCTTACTAGTGACGGGAAAACACGCGCTTCTCCTGCTCGCGAAGTCAAAAACGTCGTTCAAGGTGCTAGCGACCACGGGCGACGAAAGCGTCGGACACGCTTATGACAAGGTCGCAAAATTGCTGGCGCTCGAATGGAAGGACATAGGGCCAGGGGCTGCGCTAGAAGCGTTTTGCAAAAACCCAGTAGAAAGCAGGTCATTGCCAACTGACATCCCTGACATGCCTGTACCGCTAAGAGGCCGGCTGGCGTTCTCGTATTCAGGCCTGCATTCGGCTGTTGAGAAGTACATCCGTCTTCGAGGTGGTATACAATCGTTAGACCATCCCACCAAGGTGGCTCTCGCTCGGTCTTTCCAAGATGCGGCGATCAAGCAGCTAGAGAAGAAACTCGTGCTTGCACTTGACTATTGCAGACAACAGCATGTGCAGATTCGGCATGTCGTCCTTAGCGGTGGAGTGGCAAGTAATCTCCTACTTCGAGATAGGTATGGTAGTCATAACATACAAGATGAGCGTAACACGCAAACTGATAACTGCCAGGTTGAGGGCAAGTTTGGACCAATACACGGCTTCAGACAGTGACCGCATCTCACTCGTCTTCCCTCCTGTAAAGCTTTGTACTGGTGAGTTTTCTCCTTCCGACTCTCAGGCTGCTCTTTAAGTACTAACAGGAGTGGGCATAGACAACGCAGCTATGATAGCTTGGGCCTCCATGCATCGCTTCCTAGCGGGTGACTACGACGATCTCTCCATTGGCTTCCGGGTAAAATGGGACATTGAAAGCCTCGACTCCGAAACCGAAGTTATATCGTAGAGAACAAATCACATAACTATTCTAGTAGCAGCCCAAACTTCTGCGTTCTGTTTCAGTGTTTAAGAAACCTAATTATCGCATGCGCTGTCTCCTCCGGAGCTTCAACATTTGGAGAACTAGAGAACGAATGATGAGTGAGCCGTCGGTGAGTCGTGAGTGATCGTATCTACTCACTGTCCCACTTCGAATAGACTGATGTACCCCACCCCTTTGATCTTACTGGTAACAGCTTGCAGTTTCTCGGGCGGTACCATAGCGTCCTCCTCGCCACCAACTATCAGAACTTTGACGTGCTCTGGGATCTTCAAAAAGTCATACTTGGCGGGTGCCTTCGCACCACGCGCAAACGCACGTATAGCAGCAGCGTAGCTCTCTTTGGGGACGGCCATGGCAGCAGCTCTCACGAGCGCAGCGGCCAAAGGACGACTTTCCATCGTTGTTTTCCCTGTGAGATGAGGCAAAAGCGAGTCAATCAACCCTTGTTGACCGTCAGTCGCAATGAGCGATGCTAGGCTCTCTTGCTTCGCGACTACCTCGTCGGGGAAAGGCAGATCGAGTGGACCTGCGATGAGAACGACATGTGAGACACGCTGGAGGACTGGCGAGTCGGATGTGATGAATGATGTTGCAAGTTGTGTGCCTGCGCTGTGGGCGATTATGACAATGGGGCCGGTTGGCACCTCAGATAACAAGATCGCCTCGATCTCTTCCACTAAGGTGGTTAATGTGACTGGCTTGGTGTCGACGGCGCCAGGCCAGGTGTAGGATAAGAGGGCTGTTTGAGGTAATTCCGCAAGAAATGAGGAGTAAATTGGGTAGAAAATGTCTACCGTTCCACCAAGTCCGTGAATGAATAGGATCGTCTGCGTAGGATTTGATGAAGCCGTTCTGCGTTCGGTGTAGATAGACTTCCGGTTGGGTAGCAGGATGGATTTAGGGGTTACAGTTATGGTAGACATCGATGCAAGGCACTGGTTGAGTTGTCATTGATACGGCTTAATTTTTCTATCGTATAGATATGTCCAACAGCGTACCTTCGTAAAATCAAGACGTGACAAGTGAGGTGTACGAGACGTCGCTGTGCCAGACAAAGTAAAAGATTATCAGTAATCTGCTCCAGCACGAATCACCCTGAATAACCCGACTCCTAGCCGCCTGAGCAGTGAGGTCTAGTACTAGTGAGGAAGCGTCTGGGAGCGGGTGCTGTGCTGTTTACATGTTTGGAAGATTCACGTATGCCGTATGAAATACGCCTCGAACGAAGCAGAAACTTATGATGCATCTCAAAGATGTGAATCTCACTGATAGATAGCAGAAGTTGCAGAGAGGACGTGTAGTGAGGACGTGGTGCATGCATTTGTGTCTTTGCAACGCATATGCACTGCGCATGGTACTATGTTGCGCGTTTAGAACATGGTAGGCGGTGCAACTACACGTCTCCCACAAATGTGATTAACAATGCAACGACACCGATGTAGGGCACCCCATGGCCCAGCACTGGAGTATGCAGTTAATTAGAGATACATAGATATGTCATGCATATACCTACTGGCTAACCTTAACTCAAGTGCCTCTGTTCATCGATGCTCTTCGTGGGCACATTGATCTCTGCTTATGATATAGGGAGAAGGCCGTGTTTGAGGCGATGTCGGCCAATACGAAGACAACAGTTTCAAGTGTTGAACATTGTCGCTGCTTGATGGCTCTTCTTACAGACCCCGAATACGAGCTGTGGGCCCCGCGATACGAAGGTGCATAAAGACCGTCGACGAGGATGGAGGTCAAGTTCGCTCAAGTTCGCCAATCGAGATTTCACCTCTATCATCAACGAGCGTCTCTACCCTGCTCATACGCGCTCAGCTGTAACTGGACTGAGTTTGCCTTTGCCTCCTCTCATCTAATCTGCGTATTTCTGCAACGCAACCACCACAAGACTCTGCGTTGAGCGGGATGGTGGCCACGGGTGGCCAGAGAAGAGGTGTATGGGAACCATTGCCGCAATTTATATACGGATACGCCGTTCACTCACTTTCACCATCGCGCCGGGATACACGGTTCTCTCATCGTTCAACGCGCCCGCCGTCTGTCTTTACCGATGCCTCTGGAGAGGAACACCTGGTACATCGTGATGTTGTCTCTCTGGAGGTCGGGGACGAGGTGTACGCGTTCGAAAGATACACTCCGAAGGACAAAGAGGTCGAGGGAGTCTGGTATCGAGGGTGCGTCCATCATTGAGCATAATTATTTCCAGCAACGTAACTGTGTGATTAGCTATGTAGTGTGTACCTCTAGGAGACCTCCTGTGACGTGGAATACGTCCTCGGACCCTTCTACGTCCACTGCCAAGGCGCCCACAAAAGTTGTCGAGACTCAGCAAGTCTTCATTGGCATCTTCCCGGCGTCCCATATATTCATTCGGGATGAGCTCGCAGACGCTGAGGGATTGCTGGCAGAGATGTCTGCGCTGTTCAACAGCACGAACAATGGCAGTGTAGCCGATGTGTATGCTCAATGGAACCGCGACAGGCCTCAGACGGAGATCTCCCGCGCTGAGGACGACCGCGACGACCGCACGGACGTCCAGAGCATCGCACCTCGCAAGTCATCCTTCAAGCTCACACCTCCCCCCGACCAGGCAAATTCCACTCGAGCCCGTCTACCTGTCTACCCTGCGAGCCTACGGTCCGTGTCTCCGACGCCGACAGAATCCCAGGCAAATGAAAATCAGAACAAACCCCTTCCACCCCGACCGTCCTTACGCTCCGCTGATGACACCGTCTCGGGTATCGAGCAGCCTATCATTGACGAAATAGCCTCAGCGTTACGGGAGTGGCATATGCTCATGTTCCAGTATCTCGCAAGACGCGACTACAAACTCTTCGAGCTCATTCGGGAACACATCGAGGCGCTACATTTAGGAAGGCGACAATTGCTCGCACAGACGCTGAGTGCAGATGAAACAGTCAATCTGCGCAGGCAGTGTGTCGCGCGTCTCGTGAGGGGTAACCTTGTCCAAGGGCTGGATATCATTGTTCGTCATCCGACATGGGGGAGTCTTGTCACAGTTGATGTAGAAGGAGAGATCGACCCGCGGAGCTGGGTCAGTGCAGTGCGGATGTACGCCATGCAGGTATCCCTGGCGTACATGGATATCTCTTCTGCTATCACTGCGGACACACCTCGCTTGGGAGCATCTCTCGACTATGTTCCTCCACCGCCTACTACCCAGCCTTCCTCTCCTACCTCCCCCATCACTGACTCAGGCCGTTCCCGGACATTGAGCAGGTCTCTCGGATCACTTGCTCGCGCTTCCAATTCCCAACCCGCTCGACCCAAGTTCTATCACATCTTCCTCGACTTACGAGCTTTCGTAGCATCGCCATGTGCCCCCGGAGAAACCGCAGAACTTATCTTCTCACTTCTCAACAAAAACGAAAACCGCTTCGTTTCCGAGGAGTTCTGCGTTGTCCTGAACCACAACGGAGTTCTCGCACGCGACCCCACCGCCCGTATTCGCACGCTGTTCACCGATCTCACGGTTGCTGATGCTCAGGAACCGTTGTACCTGGTTTGCTATATCGTCCGAAATGGCTCCATGAAGATGGGAAGTAGTATGGGTTCGATCGCGGAAGGTACCAAGAGGAACTCCACTCAACCGCCGGACGGTGGTGATCTACCACCACAATTTCGCAGACCGTTTGGTTGCGCGGTTTTGGAGCTGACCCAACTTCGGAAGATGGCTGTTGAGGGGTTGGAGATCTCCCCAACGAGAGAATACACCATGCCCATCTACGTACCGACAAACGAAGCAACGTTCACTATGCTTCATACAGATATACTCTATAATCGCCACAAGGAGTATGAGAAGTCACCGAGGTATGTACTACTCTACAGCCTATATTATTCTCATTATTAAACGTCTGAATATACAGGGCAGAAATGTTAGCAGTGTCCGTTAAGGTATTCCATGGCGACACGGACACTATCGTACGCGAAAACACATCGCTCCTTCAGGGCACACCGCTCACCCTTCGTCTTGGATTCCCGGATGTCGTCTTCCCTGGAGACGTCCGCAATGAGCTTTATGTCAAGCTCTGGAGTGGAGACTTCACCTCATCACAAACGGGTAATGCACGTCGCAGCATGACTAACTTCACCAATCGTGGACAAGTTTCTGGTAATGTACAGGTATCCGTCGAAGTGAGAGACGGTGATGGGCGGACGGTGGAGCGCGTCATAACCAGGTGCAGTGGCGAGCCGCCTATGTCGGAGTACAACTCGATGGTTTTCCAGCGTACGAGTCAGCCAAGTTTCGGTGAGCTCATCAAGATCACATTGCCAACGCACGGCGCGCAGCAGTGGCATCTGTTCTTCACTTTCCGCCAACGAAGTACGAAAGAACGGTCTAACCGTGCGGGCACTGAGATCCCCGAACGACCGTTTGCCTTTGGATTCCTACCCCTCTTCCCCGACGGACCCGCCTTTCTCGAAGATGGACCTCATACTCTGGCGCTATACAAGGCGGACCGCATTCAGCAGCTCACGCCAGATCTATACCTCAGTGCGACGCCTCTTGTGGTACCGAATCAGCAAGTTCAGATGCCAGTGGAGATGCAAAGGATTGCACCGCTGTCCCGCGACACCCTGCTCATCAGATCCTCGCTCTGTTCCACAAAGTTCACGCAGAACTCCGTGTTGCTCAGTCTGCTAAACTGGCAGTCGTCGCATGACAAGGAGCTGATATCCGCTGTCCTGACGAAGTTCACATTTGTCGGAGAGCTGGAGATCGTCAAGTTCCTGCGGGACATCTTCGATTCGCTTTTTGGCATCCTCGTGTCGCAGCACAATCAGACTGGGGAGATGGACCATCTTGTCTTTAGCGCTCTGGTCACTGTTCTCGGTTTGGTCCAGGATCGGCGGTTCAGCAATTTCCAGCCTGTGCTCGACGTCTACATCGAGAAACATTTCACCTGCGCTGCTGCCTCTTCCCACATGATTCATTCTATGAACCGACTCTTGCACGACCCTACTAATCCCGAGACGGCGTCAGCGCTGCGATCTGCACTCAAGGTCTGGCATTACATCTTCAAGTTCATCACTCGTTCGCGGGAACTGCAGAAGGCGAAAGAGCTTGGTATGGGCGGAGGAGCCACAGCGAGTCATTTGGAGGCCAACTTCAAGAAGGAGCTCCTCGCACATCTGTCGCACGTCAATCGACTGATGTCTACCACCACTCCTGCTTCCATCATCGGTACCCAGACCATCGCGTTAAGGCACTTCACTTCCATCCTTCCAGAACTCGCAAAGGTCTTCTCCGTCGATGAGTTGGTGCAAATTACTACGACGTTCGCGAATGCCATCATTGCAGCGAAGGGGCAGATGGTCATCTGGAAACTGATCATGTACCTGCAAGTGGTGAAGGGCTTCCTCTTCGATATCCCTCAGGCACGATCCCTTCTGGTGGAGGCGGTCGTCATTTGGATCAAGCCCCATTTCGGACAGTTCGACGACCTGTCTCTTTCGCCAAGCGATCCTGAATCGGTTCGAGACGCGGCGCGCATTAGTTGGTTGGAAAGCAGTCGACTCGCGGTCACCGTCCTCGCTGTTATGTTGGACAAGCTACAGCAAAACCTTGTGAACCCACAGATTGTGAACGATCGGAATCTGTTCCGACAAGAGCAGTATAATGTCGAGTGCCTGCTGGGGCTCATGCCGAAGTGAGTGGTTCGAAGGAAAAAATTGTGCAGTTTGTGTACTGACAAGACTATTCAGGCTTCTCGACACGTACCTTGAGTTCCTTGACCCTGCGAGCCGACGAGCTATTGAACGGACGAAGTCTCAGGGCACGCTGATAAGCCACATTCCTGTGGCGTTTCCAGAGTCCTATCCCTTTGCTCTACTGTCGCAGCTACCCAAGTCGCCTTCTGCTTCACAGACTTTTAGCGATAAGAACACCTTCTATAACTCCGGGCTGGGCGAGACGGCGATTGTCATTCTGGTCATGATACTGTCTGCGCAACGGAAACATCTCATGTCGTTCTACGAAAGCATCTTCGAGATCGAAGGCAGGGATAAACTGGCGCCCCTGGTCTTACGCACGTTCAAGGTCGCATCCTCGATCTTGGGAGGCGAGGCTTTCCCGAGTAATTGGCTGAACGTCAATATTCTTGCTCACAAAGTGCTAATCAAGATGTTCGATCCTATCGGTGCCATCATGGAACGCGAGTTCATCCCTCAAGAAACGTCGGATTTCACGTTCGATGCCGATCTCTGGAGGGAAGGGCTGTCTGTTTTGCTACGTCTTCTATCTTCTGAGCATCTAGCAATAGAAGAAGCGAGTCACCAGGCAAGTCGTACACTTGGTTAACCACCCATGTGATACTAAGAACAAACTGCTCAGAAACGACGTGCGGTATGGAGGCTGGTGGGTGATATACGTGGAGAAGGTGCTGCTATTTTGCTGCGAATTTGGAATGCTCTTGGATGGCAAATCGATGGTTCTCCAGAAGGCCGCATGCCTGCGCTGACTGCAGTAAGTGTATTTGTCACCAGTACGAGTTTCGTGGGAGGGCTGACCTTATTCATCTAGAATTATCAAATTGCGTTGAGCTCCATCGTCGGACATGTCGTCAACCTTTGTCTCAGTCACCATGACCAGCTGCAGAATAATGCGGTATACATTCTATACTGCATGATCGTATCTCAGTTCCAAGAGTCAGGCCACTTTGACGACATCGAGAACGAGTTGGTCAGCAAACTCGATACATTGTTCATGTCAGACAGCAAGGGAGATGACGTGTCGAGAACGTTCTTCGTTGGCAACCTCCGCCATCTCTTCGAGTCCTCGGAAGTGGATGCAGAGCTTCGTCAGCGAGTGATCAACTTCCTTGACTCGGTGGATATATTCCTTGCACTCCTGCTCAGCGTACGTGCACTTCCAGAGGGAGAAGAGTTTGCCGATGACAGGGTTATTGCAACGGTATGCATCTTCTTTCTACCCCCATGATGCCCCTCTGACATGATAATATAGCTTCGTCTCATGAACTACATCCGACGGATAGGTCGCGACGAGATGTACATTAAATACGTTCATCAGCTCGCAAACGTGCGCCTATTTCTTCCTGGCAGCATTCTCCTGCTGACGTTTTGTGGGTGTAGATGCATCTCCAGGCTCAGAATTACGTGGAAGCTGCTCTTACTCTCAAGCTACACGCAGATCTTCACCAGTGGGACCTGAACTCATTCGCCCCCGCGATGCCAGAGCTAGGCCTGCCGCAGCAATCCGAGTTCCACCGCAAAGAAACTCTTTGCCTGCTTATCTTGGATTATCTCGGTACGTCGACTAAGAACATTGGTGATTGAGAGCGCCATTCTTACATGCCTTCGACTCAGGACAAGGGAAGGCATGGGAGCGTGCCCTAGAAATCTGCAAGGAGCTGACATACCAGCATGCAGAAGTTACTTTCAATTAGTAAGTTCTATATTCCGGTGCCTCTTATGTGATTTGTTGCTCACTGAATTTCACACACTTAGTGCACGGTTGGCCGAGATCCTAAGACTCCAGGCGGCCTTGTTGGAGCATATTGTGACCGAGCAGCGCTACTACTCAGACTACTTCCGCGTCGCGTTCTACGGAAACTTCCCAGTCGGCATTCGTAACAAGCAGTTTGTGGTAAGTTTCGTGTCACTGTTAGTCACTCCACCCACTCATGTTTTGATCTAGTACCGCGGTTATGAATGGGAGAAATTCGGGGCCTTCTGCGAACGAATGCTTAACAAGCACCCAGGTGCACAACTGCTGAAGACCTTAGGCGACCCTCCCGTCGACATCCGATTCGGCAGTGATCAGTACATCCAGTGTACTGCCGTCGTGCCAGAGCCGAACCGTGAATCACCTATCTTCACCAATCCCGACGTGCCCGCCCAGATTCGTACATACTATGAGCATTGGTGAGCTTGAATCTACGGCACCTTGAACCATGACTAACCCGCTTCCAGCGATATCAATGTGTTCAGCTACTCTAGGTCGATCGCAAAAATCGGCCCGGATAACGTAGAAGAAACTTGGATTGAGAAGACTTATTTGACCACGGAGGAGGAGTTCCCGACAGTCCTTCGTCGGTCAGAAGTAGTCGAGATGTCTATAGTGGAGGTTTCACCTATCGAGACTGCACTGGAAGAAGTTCAGCAGAGGACACGCGAATTGCAGGGCATGAGCACGCGATATGCGGCATTGGCGAAGACTGGACAGTCTGTCCCTACTACAGCTCTCGCAATGGGCCTCAACGCCGCTGTTGATGCTCCCATCACAGGTGGAATTGCGTCTTTCAGGCAGTCTTTCTTGTCTGCGGAATACCTGGCAAGGTATCCTGACAGAGCTGAGAAAGTAGAAAAGCTTCGATTAGCCATCGATGAACAGGTATGTTACCCTCACTTACATAGTGTCCAGCTCATCCGTACTGACTCTACTCCTCCAGGTCCGCGTCATCGACAACTGCCTACGGTTACACAGTCAATTGTGCCCGCCCGAGATGCTCAATTTCCATGCCACGCTAGAAGGTTTCTTCAAGAAAAACTTCCACGAAGAAATCCAACGTCTCGCCATGGACTCGATGACTAGAGACGCATACGTCTATGCCCGTGCTCAGAACACCACTGCGCACTACCAGATTCAACCAGAACAGCATTCCATCGACTACAGTGTTCAAGAATCCGTCTCCTCGCACAAACCGCCACCACTCGATTTGCGTCGTACAGTCTCGAACGATACGTCGGCGGCAGCCCCCGGACGAGAGAACGGTGCTTTATCCCCAGACGGGATCCCCCCGCCGAAACAGACGCCACTGCAGAAGAGCCTCGCGCATCTTGCGCGACATGGCGTGCACGGAGTGGCATCTAGCCCGCGGGACACGCTTGGTAGCGACTTCGACGACAATGCGCCGCACGACTATCTCGCGAACGGGTCTGGCGGCCCTATAACCCACTTGTCGGGTTCTGCGTCCGTGACGACTTCGACTATTGGCAGCATCGGGTCGCTCAAAGGTCGATTGTCCAGGTTTGGGAGCTTGAACTTCGGTCGTCGGGACGGCTGAGAGTTTTCTGGCTGAGGTTTATATGTTTGATATGATGTGTGGGCCTATCTTATGCTTTTGCTTGATCTTGCCGTTTGCTCGTTTTGCTCGTTATAAATATACCCCATCCCTTGATTACCCCCGAATCGAACTTGCTGGTTTTGCTGAGGACGATTGTCAGATGTTTATTTCTATGTTGTATAATGCGAATAATAGTGCTCTTTGTGTATAGTCGTGATAGGGCACTAAGTAGTCGGAAGCTGTACATGGGACGATATGATGTGCAAAATGGGTGAAATTACAGGAATATATGATACAGTAGAGTATGAGTATTGTTGTCGTGAGCATGGAGTTATCATCGAGGAGCACTACTACGAATCCTAATCAATCAAGACATACGGGATGTCGCGCATCCCAATGGCTCTCTTCTCCTTCGCGAGAACTCTCGCGCCATATTCGTGCGACGGGTGGGATATGGCCCTCACTTGAAATGACTCGTTGGCAAGCCGTGCACGGCCGTACGAAGAGGTCGTCGTAGGAAGCCAGAAGTTTCTGTGGGCAGGACGGTTGGTGTGGCGTCATCGACAACGTGGTCAGTGGGGGTTTGGTTTCGAACTACTCGGCATTATAGGAAGGCAACACGCACCATCATCAGTTGAAAAGGGGCTGTTGGCTTCGACTGGAGCATCTTCACTAGGTGTTGTGACAGCCTTTGAAAGACGATGAAGTCCGATTGTGCGTGTGGAGGTTTCTATAGTAAGACGCACTTCGGTGTCAGTAACGTTTGAGGTCCCAATGAACAAGATTGTCACTTTTTCCCTGGAGCCAAACGCAGTAGCGCTTTCGATGATAATGCTCTCATCTGGATCCGCCGTCCCAAGTGTCAAGTATATAGTGACCACGTCTGGAATGATGAACCGCACGATGGGAGGGTCGGGTAGAGGCCGGCCTGGTGTGTGCTTGGTGGGTGTCCAGACTTGGAGGAGGAAATGGTTCGTTTGGTTGTAGTCTTTCACGTAATCAACCAGTCCGTCTAATCGCAATGAAGTGTATGTCTGCTCGCCGTCGGGTGGGAAGAAGGAGCGAGTCTTGGGCTGAAACGAGCGGAAGGGTTGAGGTGATTCTGGTGTCGTGGGTCGCCTGGATGTTCAACTGGGGTCAATTTATGATCGCGTCAGAATAAGAAAGTACTGCCTACTTCGGTGGCTGTTTTCGTCTACGACCGAGGGCGAGGCCGATAGGTTCTTTGGTGCCGCTCTCTTTGGCAGTTTTGAGAGCGTCCTGAACGGGCTTCGCTTGGAGTTTCTCGGACAACGCTTTCAGCTGCTCAAAGCCTGACTGTATCGGAGGGTCATGGTAAATTGACACTACGCCTCCTCCAACAGTCAGTCCCGCTGTGATTTCAGACGACTGAAAGAAGGTCGCTGGCCGTCGAAGGCTCTGGACATTCGTGTTGAGTTCTGTGAGCAGAGCAATCTGGTCCTCTAAGGACTGCAAGGGAGTCTTTTCTTCAGACACGGTCGACGTGCCAGTAGACGTGGATGGTGCATCTGTGTTCTCCATTCTATCGGCTATGTTAGCCAGATGAGAAACCCTACAACAACACGATGATATCACACTCACTATTTCTATTCGCTAATGTGGTTCGAGTACGTGCAACTTGAACTCCCAATCAGTGCGGGTGTGCGAGAATTTGACGTTGTTTGTTGAAATGTAATCTCGATTACGTGGCGATGCCAGAGGAATACGTATGACGGTATACAGACCCTGTCAAAGGTAGTAACAAATCGGTCATATAAAGCGCTTAATGGCTGGTAAGCTCAGGTCAGAAACACTTTGTTATCTTTGTTATGTCACGTGTATTCGACGCTATTATCCTGGAGCCACCATTGGGCGCCTTGCCTTTTCGTCAGCTTCTCCCTTGGTCTTGTCTCACCACTCACTACCTCTTCTAAACCCACAACGGATACTCTACAGCTACCTAGGATTTTAATTAAAGCTGCTGGGAACGCCCGGAATATCTGGGCCTTTTGATTTAGGAAGCTCGAAAGTCATCGCTAGCTGAGCTACACGGTACTGTTGAATGATTGTGGCTTTAGCGAGAGATGGAATGGCGGCCAGGTACGTGTTATTGCGATGGTATGCTGCATTACCGTCTGACTCTACTCTATACATTTAGCATAACTGTAACGCGGAGTCGCACCGCAATTCTTCCAAGACGTCAGCTGACGGGTCCTGTTCCCCGTTCGTATGGGCCACACTCATCTGGTCTTTCCCTCCTGTCCTCATACAATGCCAATCGCTACCACCGACAATACTCGACGTCGCTGCCTCCAACCAATAAGGCCAAGGTTACTTCCACAACTTCAGAGCCTCCTCTGCCTGTACAACAGCAGAAGTCCAGGAAAGTCGAGTTGCGACCTGGTCCAGTGAAGCCCCATATCACCGGAGGCACCGTGTCTGTCAAAGCTTCGACACCGAAGGCAAACAACGCGTCGACGGAGCCCGCGAAGAAGGAAGCCACGCCGACTACCACGTCCGAGTCCGTTACGGCCGAAGAAGGAATAATCTCTTCGGCCAAACATGATTTGGAGGAAGCCGCCCAGCACGGGATCCTAGCTCCTCCCCCACCAAATGCAGGCACGATACACAAGCTGTACCATCAGGCCAAAGAGCTTTTTGTATGTTTAAACCACTTCTACGCTGAGTTCCTTGATGAACGACATGTTAGAAATTCTACTATAGAGGCCTAAAGCTCATCAACACGAACCGGAAACGCGCAAATGAGATGAGAGAACGGGTGAAGCAAGGCGGTCCACAGCTTACAAGATGGGAGCATCGTTTCATCAAGACAGCTGAGGAGGACATGAGAAAGTACGTGTTCATAGCTTCCCATCATTTTGGCTGTGTCTTATACTGAGCTATCTTCAATCAGACTCGTACCATTCGCTCTGATTATACTCATCGCCGAAGAAGTTATTCCTTTGGTGGTGATGTACGCGCCGTTCATTCTACCTTCAACATGTATTCTGCCGGCGCAGAAAGAGCGCATTGATAGCAAGCGACGCGCTAAACAACACGCATTTGCTGCATCACAGCGCGAGGTCTTCGCCCGTATACATGCCCTCGGAGGCTCCAGTGCCGGTAAAGATGTGAAGCATTTGCTTGATGGCCCGGGGCTTGTTGCGATGAGCGGGTAAGAGTATTACCTGTAATATCCTGCTTGCTTTTAACTCACTTTGTTGATTGAACCGTAGAATATTGGGCCATTCAAATTATAGCCTGAACGTGCTTCGGGCACGAAACATCCGGAAGCACCTTACTTCGGTTGTCGAAGATGATGCCCTGCTTCTGCGCGAGGGACGAGGATCCCGATTGACCCCGACGGAGGTGGTTGATGCCTTATCGGAACGTGGAATGTGAGTGTTATATCTTACTACATCCATTTAGTTTATTTTGGATGTGCATACTGATTAACGAAATCTTATGTCCAGCGTTGCGGATGGACTTTCGACTCAACAGCAACAAAGTCGTCTTCAATGGTGGTTGAATGAGGTCCAGAAGTTTTCGACATCATCAGACCAATCCACTCACGACCCGATTGCGAGTCGTGTTCTCTTGATTGCACAGGGGGCTATCGGTCGTCAATAGAGGGGTTAATTTATCGCATGGTATACAGTACTGTTTGTGTAGACGCTACATCTGCTACATAATAATCGCACATCACCGCTTGCATAGACTACTCGTACACCTACACCCATTTCGTGGACAGGTTCATTGCTACCACACAATTCTTATCAATATCGCAGCCCACTCGCGATTCCGATGTTGAGACGTGCTACTATGTATGTTGCGCTGAGCAGCAGTACGCCAGGGCTTGCCAGTTCCGCCTCTCCCATGGAGTCCGGAACACGGCTTGAGCTGCACGGGACTTGGCTGAGCTTACGCCCAAGCGTGCGTCGGATATAGCTTGCAGTGCGAGTGCGGTGCGTGGTTCAATGCTCGATGATTGAAGAATGGCCTGAGCAGAGACTGCCTGGTTTTGCTGGAGTGCCAAGCGCGCTAGGTCCTCTCGGCCCTTCGAGCGGGTTGGTTCGTGCACTACTGATTTCTGAGCGACAGAGACCGCGTCTCGAACATTACCCTGAGCATCGATAAGTAAGAGGACACAAAATATAATAAAAATTCAAGAACTATCTTACCTGACCGAGATGGTGCTGCACGAGAAGGTAGGCTACTTCCCTGCCTGGATCACGCTCGTGCCGTTCGTGGATAGGCAGAGCCAGGATTTCCGAGAGCGCAGCGTCGAGAAGACTGTCGTCTTCCGTCAAGATACCCATTCCAGCGAGCGTATTGACCGCTATCAGGTTGTCAGGATCGCTTTCAATACTAGCGAGCGGTACATCAGTCGGAAGCAGCTGGTATCACTTAGTAATAATGGCATACCTCTGTAGTAGATGCGACTTCGCTGCCTCTCTAGCCTCTTCTGTTTCCAGTGACCATAGTGTCTGGGCGAGCAGTACGATGGCGTTGCCTTTCAGAGGTAGATCGTTCGCCGCAACTTCCGATGCAGCTTCGAAGGCTTCTATCGCGGCTTCGGCGTTGTCTAACTTCAGTTGCGCAAGCCCAGTACCGAGGTGTGCTTGAGCAAGTAGAGAAGAGCTCACTGCATCATCCGGTTCAGCGAGCAAGCTAATGGCTGTCTCGTAAGACTCAAGGGCTTCAGCATAGGCCGCAGATGATATCCGTAGCCTTGCCATGTTGATGTGCGCAATGGTGTATTGACGTTCGATGACCGGGTCTTCAGTCTCCTCATACGCCGCCTCGAGCAACGAGACTGCTTTTTCGATGGAGACGATACCAAGATCGAGGTGGCCCACTCGCTCGCATACCAAACCGAAGAGATGGAGCCCTGTCGAGCCATCGGGGCGCTGTCTAACGTATCTGTCCAGGACGAAAAAGACAGGGAAGAGGGACTCGAGAGATAGGGCCTGCTTTTTGGATCCCGTGTTGAAGGTTTGGAACGAACGTCTTGCATAGGCGAGATCGGCTTCGGGCTATCGGACGATCAATTTTCTGAAGTTCAGTCAAGAGATAGAAGGATACGCACCACAACAGTAGTCAATCGGACGGCGTGTTCGAAGAGAGCGGCTGATTCTGACTGTTGGCCTAGTGTCGCGGCGAGGACGGCTTGACCAACCCAGGTAAGAGCGTAGTCAGGGTCAAGAACTTGTGCCTTGTTGAAAGCCGCCTTGGCTAATTCCGCATCAGAGTGGTAAAGGTAGAAGAGGCCAAGATTCGTCCATGTCACAAAATTCTGAATACGCAATGGTTAGTATAGTAAATGCAAGCTCGTGACTCTGCGAGATTACCTTCGCGTCCAACTCCAAGGCTTTTACATACGCGTGCTGAGCCAGTCGAGGCTTAGACATGAAGAGTGCGTTTGCGAGAGCATTCCAGTAACGATCGTCGAGAGGAGATAAAGTGATGGCTTCCTTGAAGGAACGTACGGCTTCTTCTTCGATCTTCTCGCGCTTCTCGTTGCCGTTCTCATTACTGCTGCTCCGCTGTGCATAGAGTTTCAAAGCCACACCGAAATCGTACCATGCACTCGCCGACGCCAAACTATCCAATGAGCCGAGGGATACTCGGTAGCTATACGCACACAAGCCGATCTCTAGAACAAAGCGGGACACAGCAGAGTGCGTTGTTACATGCAGTTTGGGCGGCAGGTTGACGAGGGAAGATAGCTGTTCCGTGGGATGTGATGTTACGAGAGGGAGTGCCGTTTGGAGGATGGAGACGAGAGCATCGTTGTCCGAATATGATGACAGACGGGATAACTCGTACAATGCATCGGCTGCAGTTTTCCAAGCAATTCGTCGGAACCCTGGGCTGACGTCAAGCCCGTCCAGGACTACGCGGACTGCAGACACGAAGGATATCTCTGCCCGAGCGGAGAAGCCCCCGTACTTCTCAGCCCTCCCAAACTCAAGATGAGTTTGCGCAAGCGAGAGTAGGACAGTGAGCTCCGACGGAACCTCGAGCAGTATCTGAGAGAACATGTCGATGGCTTGCTGGTATTGGCCTGACTGTCGATACATCTCGCCGAGGAAGTACGAGCACTTCCACTCTGTGGGGTCCAGTTCCCGAGCCTTTTCCAGAGCTTTCGTGGCTGCAGCTAACCGTGCGGCTTTGGTGTAAGCCTCGCCCAACCGCAGCCATAGTAATGCGTCGTCGGGTTCGGACCGCAAGGCCACTTGTAAAGCTGAAATAGCTGTGCTATACCGATGTCTGGTCTGAGCCGAGTGATGAGCAACATGATGAGGATATGATCACAAGCGGCCTTACCAGCTCGACAACGCCAACCGCCTTCCATGCCCACGCGTTTAAGGGCTGGAACCTGCTTGCTGCCAGATTATCCAAACCTCCGTCTAAGCCGCCTTCACCTTCAATTGTCCGTTTGGCAACTACCTCCACGAGGTCCCAATCTCGCTCTTCAGCGAAGCCCTCGGCAAGTCTCCTTGCAGCTTCAGCCTCTCGGGGGTCCAGCTCAAATGCTTTCTGGAAACACTTGGAGGCACGAGTAGGATCAGGTGGGGAACAGAACTCCGAGTAATATATGCCTAATGATGTGAATGCAGGTGCATACGTTGAATACCGTTTAAGAGAGATGATGAACGATTTGTAAGCATCCTCGCGACTGGCTTTATCTGAGATGGACTGGTCAATGGTGTGAACCGGCCGTCAAAACGTTCGAACGTATACCTCCAAGTTCCCATTGACATTTGCCTAGTCTCCACCAGCACCTGGCTTTATCGAGTTCTCTCCCTTCTTGAGGATCGAGAACAGCAAGAACTCCTCTTAGTTCTTCTGACCCTCCATGCGCATCTTGCGCCTGAGCTTGACACCAAGCTGCCTCTTCTCGGGCACGTAGTCCCTCGTGTACATCGTCAGGCAAAAGTCCATTAACGGTGGTAAAAAGCGAACGAGCATCGTCCCAGCGCTTCGCATGTTGAAGAATAAAACCACGGCCCATTAGACATGGTACGTTTTTGCTATCCTCCGATAAGACATCATCAATGATCCGGAGAGCGCGGGTGTGGTGCTTCGGTGGGAAAAGGTGTACCAGAGATGTTCCTAATATTACGTTCAGCCCCAGCCGTACTCTGGACACAAGGGGTGGAAAATGCAGTGAGATACTCGGAATCAACTGGGGCATTCAATTGGCACCCACCTGGACAGCTTGATTGCGCGGCTGCGCTCTTCCCGAAGGATGAGCTCGAGTCCGTTCTCTGCGGTCCTCACTGCATTCTCTAGATCTTCTTCGTCTTGATAAACTTGTGCCGCTATGCGATGCGCCAGGATATAATTCGGCGCGTCGGCCAAGGTGTCCTAAAAGTTACTCAGCACCAAAGCCGCTATCGTTACCAGCGGACATACTAGTATAACCGCGGCAAAGTCGTCGTCATTTTCGTCTCCAACTCGCTTTTCATGGGTTTCATCGTCAGAGTCCGTCTCGGTGATGTGCGAGTATGAGAAGTATGCGGAAAGTATTTTCGCAAGAGGCGAGGCTGGGAAAAGCCGTACGTATCGGAAGAGAGCGTCCAAGTCATATTCCTCTACGGTAGCAACGTTAGCAATCAGTCAGAAAATGATGACACCGCATGGAATTCACCTATCGACGACGCATCGATACCCTGAATGTGGAGGTTCCAGGCCAGCTCATTGGGAATATTCAATAGTACGATGCCACTAATCAGTTCTTGGACCTCTTGAGACAGTTTGAGCTTAGTGGACATATCGTCACTGGAGGTTAGCGCATACAGCAGTTGTTGTTTGTGCTGGAGTAATTTAGCTTCTGTTGCACGTCGCAGCTCGTCCGAAGCATTCGGATGGCCGATTACTTCCTGGTATAGGGTAGGCAGCTATTGCGAAATAGATCCGCGGGAATCAGCCGTAGAAATTGACAAATACACACGCGAAAGGTACCTTGGAGATGCTCCAGATCTCTCTGCCAACTTCTCGCTTAACAGCCTCCGGTCCAGTCGCTCCAATCCTTGTACGCCGTTTAGCCACTTCCTTATCGAATAAATCGTTCTCATGGGTTTCCACGATCGAGATTATTTCTTCAAGAATAGGTAGGGAGTTGTGGATGGCCGATTGTGCCTCGAATGTCGTCGTGGCACTCGGGTTGGTGGCATCGGGCGGTGGCAGGTCGGAAAGGAGACGGTAGAATGGAGACTCAGGAAGTAGCAACGTCAAAGCATCTGCCAGCTGCATGTCTGCGTCAGCAACCAACAAATCTACGCAAAGTCACGGACGTGCCTCGAGGGGCGAGCCGTGTTGCCGTCGATACTCGACGAGTCTCTGAATCATTTCAGCGCATTTGGTAGTATCCTTACTATGATGGGGAGATTCAATCAATGACTGTGACTCTCAAATAAACGCACTACCTTTTGAGGAATATCTTGGAGAGACTATCCAATACTTCGAGATACTTTTCCCAATTCTGGGTACGTTCGTACACTTTCAATAATCCCTGCAGTTGGATAAATGCATGTGTTCAGCAGGCGGATACCAAGTACAATGAATGAGCTACATACTTGCCAAGCTGTAGGAATTTCGGGCTGTAGTTTTGTTGCCTTTAGACATATCTGCATTCACTGTTGTGAGCATCTCGTTTACAAATAGTACTTGAAATTGCAAAATTACTTGCTCGCTTGACTCGAGGTCTCCGAGTTCGAGATACGATGATCCAAGGAGCACATTCCTATGGATTTACTCGTCAATCTACCTCCGTAAGCATGGATCATCAGTTTCGAGCTGGTTACTTACGCAAGATAATTATCCGCGTCGTAATCAAGAGCGCTCAGTGACGCGTCCTTCGCTTTGACGAAGTCTTTCTTAGCGAACGCCTCCCTCGCAGTCTTCAACTTAGTTTTTACTATGGCCGACATCGCTGCGAAGGCACACAGCAGATTCCACAGCCAACGTCCAAGCTCGCTACACAGTTACCGCGAAAGATTGCAAGTCAAGATGCTGTTGCACGGCAAAGAGCGGACAAATCTTCTCCTGATTTCGAATCGAGGTTAGTTCATCAAGAAAAGACTGTTTGGCCACTGACTGACTGTGTAAAAACGTACCTGTGCTCTATCTTCTCGCCGTCTGAGACCACACTGCACTGGCGTCAAGTTAAGAACGCGATGTCCGACTCGGAGTCTGATGAGTATGAGATCCATCTCATCAGATACACGTGGCATACACATGGTCGGATCCCCGATCATCACCCGCACATACCGTGACAGCGTCCAGGGATTACAGTACTAATCCATTGACAGCCGCATCCATCTTTCGACTGTTTGACAATTGGTGGGGATCAGTGGGTAGAGAAGATTATTTAGCAGAAGGTGACAGCTTCAAGAAGGATCCTGAACTGGTTTATCACGAATTGGTTGACACTCCGTTACATGACACAGTTACTTACTTGCCTGTACATATCTTCAAGGCTAGTAGTAGTACGGACTCGGAGACCAATTTGCAAACAGAAACAACTTGATAAAAATGACACCTGGTATACGAAATAACACTACAAATACAAATACAAAACAAATATCCGATAGCTGGGCATAGCGAGTTGCAACTGCTAGACGCACTGTAATAGAAGTTGCGGACAACACACCGATAAGAATCAATAAAAACGTTACTCGTCACTGAGCTCGCCCTCTTCTTTTTCGTCGTCATCCGGTTTCGTAGATGTAGATGGAGGCTGTGAGGAGACCGTGGTCTGTGCGCGAGCAGATACAGGGACCACGGAGGGCTCTGACACTGGTTTAGTACTGATACCAGTCGAAGCCGGTGTGAGTGGGGCAGGAGCCGGGTTCGGGGCGGGCGGAGATGGAGATCTCGGTTTGGACGATTCTGAAGTAGCTGGATCTCGTTCCTCCGCGACCAGAGCGGGAGATGGTACAGCGACCTCCGGGGTATCAACGTCCATCTTAGATGCTGACTCGACGGCATGATCGTCCTCGCCATCCTTCGTCGGTAACTCCGCGGACTGACTAGATGCGCTGGTAGTCTTGAGAGTCGACTGTATATCCCGGTCATCCGAGAGATCCTTCTCCTGCGTCTGCGGCTCATTCCCTAGCTCGGGCTGCTCGGGCAACGCGTTCTTGTCGTTCGAGTCAATGGATTCCTTCGACTTGACAGGCAGGTCTGCAGTCGACGATGTAACATGCTGTTCAGTGGCAACATCTCCCTTCTGTGTGGGCGTATCAATCGCGTCCTTCGGACTGGCAAGCGTGATAGCGCTGTTCTCGACTTTGTCGTCTGCTGGCTGAGCCAAAATAGGCTCGTCGCCATCGACGGGCATGTCATCGTCAGAGGGTCGCTTCGCCCCTCCACTTCTCGTCGTCCTCGCATTTGCAGCTATGGAGACAGACACCGATGTCGTAGTCGTCTCGCTTGCGCTCGACCCCCTTCTCTTCGGGGCTGTGGCACGTGACCGTCGAGATCGCGTTGTTCGTGCTGCTGGCTCGGCAGCCTCGCCCGCCACAGTCCCGGCGTCGTCCCCGTCTCCGTCACCTTCTCCGTCGCCCTCATCAGGCTCGGCGTCCGCTACGACAGCGGGACCAGCAAGAGGAGAAGCCACCGCAGCAGCCGCAGCGGCGCCTCTGGCGTTTCTGGTACGACGATTAACGGGGTTTGGATAAGTCCCATCTGCGTCGTCGGCATCCTTTCTTCTTCTCTTTCCGCCTCCACCTGCTGCGCCTGAGCCCGCAGTTCTTCGCTTTCTTGGACTTGTAGATCGTGCTTGTCCCGAGGCATCCGCAGCCTTCTTACCGTTCGCCGCGTTAGCTACGTCATTCGCTTCTTCTTCGTCGCCCCCGCCGACTACCTCGCGCAACTTGGCAGCAGGGCGTCGAGCGCGAGATGATGCGCGACGCGAGTCAAAATCTTGTAGGTTTCCACGTATATCGTGGTCGTCAATATTTATTGCGTTACTTGCAAGTCCGAATAAGGCGGGGTCCAATTCGGGTAATGAGAGCGCTAATTGTCCTTTCGGGTGGTAAAGCGGTAAAGGGGGCTCGGTTGGGTAAACGTGTTTCTTGTTGAGATGAGCTAAGGCGTCCTCATCAGTGACGCTGCTGGCAATACTGGTGGCTGGCGTAGTTGCTGACGAGGTTGGTTTTGCTGCGTACGATCTTGTGCCAGCTTGGTGGGGGTACGCCTCACTGTTAGTAATGTGGCTAGAGTGATAATTGCTTTGCAACTTACTTTCCATGCGCAGTTCAACTGCCCCACTAGCTAAAGGTGATTGGTATGTCCGCAGCTGTTTCCGTCGCAACTTGGAAACATTGAGAGATACTGTTCCTGCGGTGTGGGCAGGTGAACCCTGACGCAGCTCCGAATGATGAGCGAGTTTGTCCGCCGGCACAGTAAAAGGTCGTCGAGAGCCTTCCACAGTCGTTGTAAGTGGGCTTGTCATCGTTGTTGACGATGAGCACGAATGTGGGAGGGGGGGTGTCGGGACGACCTCGTCTTCGAGAAGGTGTGAACAAGGCCCGGGTTGCGATAATTGCATGGTCGCGACTCGTGGGCGCCAAACAATGCGAAATGGTACACGTGGTTATCTAATCATGTCAGTCACGCACATGTGACAGATGTGACACACCGCGTCTGGCGTGACCCGCCTATGCATTTGCCATTTGCCCAACAAGTAAGTACTTGGTAAGTATGATGGGCCGTCCATGTCATTAGAGTACTTTAAGGTGTACATTGGGTAACTCAAGTATTCATATTCCAGATGCGATTAGTCGGCTCCTCAGCACCAGCGTACCTTAGTAAGTTAGGCTGAGCTAAGGTGCACTTGCGAGCGACTGCGCATCGACTGGCTGATAAATGCCCGTATCCTCCATTATACGCAGCTGGTATGCACATGAACACAGAGGTATTGCATAGTTAATTATAATGCGGCAACGATATGGGGTTTCGATATGATGCCATGCCTCATGGTAGGTGACCGTAAATTATTCCGCCACCGAAAAAGTCCGAGTCTTTCTCATACCTGTGGAATTGATGTTCAGTTGCACCATGAGTTTACGTGAAATACTAAGCATAAGGCAGCACACTTACTTTTCCTTGTACTTGGAAATGCGAGCGTGTTCAAGATATAGTTACGTCACAAACGACCTATTGATTCAAGTTGATTCTCTTGAGCGACCGCCGCATGCCTAACCGCGGCGACAAGAATGCTAAGAGTATTTAATCGCCATGAGCATCGCGCCCGCCGCTTCAAAGACTAATCAGCTAAATAAGATTGAAAGTGTCATAGGAACTGTTCACCATACCTTGCCACAGTGATGAGATTGGCCCAAGGCACCGGCAGGAACACACTGGCAGGAGTTGTAAGCGGTGATATAGTGCCATACTTCGAGAACTACGTTAGCGGCAGATATAATATAAAGAAGCGTAGAGATAGTGCAAGTCGTTGCTATGCAAACGAATAGACAAGGGTGTTGGCAGCTGCGACTATAGTAAGATACCCGCTGAGAAGAGCATGCGGTGAGCGCTGATTGGCGGCCAGTGAGTAGTAATAAGAACGTACAACTGGCAGCTAGTCCATAAACTAAGCTTGCAGATAGCTAACATGCCGTGTGAGATAGCCAGCTAGTTTGATTTATGATCACTGGCATCCTGGTCGTATCAAATCCCCGATTGCGACCGCACAGGAGCATCCAGTAGCAAGCATATTGACCAGGAGTAACAAGTCGGCAAAAAGAAGAACCTTCCCGGTGGCTAGAGATACGGTGAGAGACTTTGCATGCTATCCATGGGAATTGCTGCCCGGTGGACTTAGATGCGGTGAGAGACCTTGCGCGCACTTCATGGTATAATTGTGCCGAAGCCCAGTCGAGGAGCTGGTGCGTCCTGTCTTCCGGAGAATATTATCTGTATGTGGGCGAGTACAGCGTTGGCGACACGGAGAGTTATGCGACCGCGGAGTCCAGGCCCTCCATATGGAGCCGGACGTATCGCTACCTGAGAAGCAACTCCAAAGAGTCGAAGGATCGTCAGGGTAGTAGGGAAGCTGAGACATCGGAGGTATAACCACTCCAGAACCCGCAACAGGCATAGGATCTACGCCAGCAGTGGAATGACTAGGTCGGATTCCGCATGCCGTATGACCACTACACCCAAGGACGACAAAACGGGTATTTGGGTACGCTCCAATAGGTCGGTATCGCAATGTGACGCACTTTTCTTCGATGTACCTGGACTCGCCGGCTAACGGAGCTGACAACGTCGCAAACGATACGGCTGGCCTATGATAATTTGGCCCACAATCGTTCCATAGAATGAATTCATGCTGAAATAGTTCGCGCTGGAAAGCAGTGAGGCTGTGAAAGCGACTATCCGTGTATTTGTTTCCAACTGACAAGTGTCAGTAGTAAAGCTGAAGGGGCTATGACTCGATCAGTGTTTTATCCACGAGCAGATCCTGGATATGTTAAAGTTACAATTAAACTGACCTTTTGACAATGACTCCAACCGTAGACTTGACGAGCAGTATGTGCATACCAATCAAGGATAATGGTATCCTTGTTCTCCGCGCGGGTGGCTTCGACAAAAACCGAGTATATTGCCATTCAGATACTTCTTGCACCGGTATCTGCTTTGAAACACAATTGAAAGTGAAATCCAGTGAGTTGCTGTACACACTGATATGTATCGAGTGGTGAAAGGATTTCTAGAATATGGACGTCCTGTGTTTGGCCAGATGGTGGTCAAGAGCTGTGTAAGCGAGCGCCAATCGTTCAATTTGACACGTGTAGGCCCCCAAAAGGCATGCATAGTCTTGAAAGGGCGCCTACGTGGTTGTCCTCTGTCTCCAACCTGACTCATCTCTGACCGATGTCGGAATCCTTGTCCTGACTCGTTTCCTCCTCTTTTTGATATTGTTCGCGCCATCTGCGGGCGCAGTCGAGTCGTATTCGCCCATGGGATGCCTTGGAAAATGCAGGCGCAGTGGAATCACGTAATAACAACAAACAGACCGACGTAGGAGAAGACGTCGAGCTCATTGTGTATGCACAGCCACTCAAGACACTTTGATGAGCATGTGCTCCCCTCTGATATCCGTACCTGCTCTCTCTTCGACAAGTCTTGCATCATTTCGGATACGAAAGTCCGCATGTCGAGACAACCGGCTCGCTCTTGATGAGTGACCGGTCTGTACGATCACTGACTTGACATCATTGACAGCTAAGGTGTTATCAAGGAACAGAGCTCTTTGTTATACGTGGGCGCATATCTCGGGAAGCGACCTGAACACGTACGTATGTTCACTTGGAACGTCGGCGCGCACTGCCTTTCACTTCTGCTGAGTCGAGTACACTACTCATACGTGTGACTCTCTCCTCAGTCTGTCACGCTACACGGCGAGAGGACTCGGCTCCGGCCGCCTGTGGCCTCGGGGTGGTTGCCAACCAAGCGATACCTGTTTGACTCGAGACGTAGACGGCGGGCTGAGTCCGGTCCTCCCTCGCCGGCCGTTACCGACTAGTTCGCAGACGCAATGACTACATACTCAGGATCACTCTTGGATTGCTATATATACGCAGCATCGGTGGGCCTCAATGTTCATTCTCATCTCATATCCTGTCTTCCTCCAACCCATCCACGTCCACCTCTTCATCCTTCTCGCAGCCCTATATTGATATATACACCATGTCTGCCCGCTCAGAGAACCGTGAGTACAACCATGTCTATTACTCCCTGCATCGCTGACTCGATTCCCGGTAATTGGCCAGACTGGCGCATGCAACTCAACAACTACCTCCAGGGCAATGGGGGGACCAAGATGCTTTCATGGGAGGTGTATCCTTCCGGACCCTCTCATGAAGTCGTCTGGACTGCCACTGTATTCAGTAAGCATATCAAGTCAATTATTGTAGTGCTACGTCTGAGACGTCCTTGCCCTCTAGTCCGTGGAGCCCCTTACGCGAGATGTGTGAGCTCTCGTCAGAACACTGCAATGGAGGAAGCAGCGAGACAAACTCTCCAGACTTTGCGTCAACTGGAGGGTCAACGAAGCTACTAATCCAACGAACCATGTGAGCTTATAGAAACCGCTTTGGCAATCCTCGTATACTGATCACCAGCTGCTTTGCAGCTCATTCATCTGCTCTCACTGTCTCATCCTGGAATCACCTACAGTAACATATTAACGTCATAGTACCCGACTCATCGACGCGCACTTCTCCATCTCTCTCGTCTTGTTTTCTAGTATGTTTTCTTATTCTCGCTTCCGCCTGCTGTAACTGTAGAAGGGACTCTCAGTCCTAATCTCCTTCTCGGACCGGACTTTCGTACTTATGTCATATTCTATGGACTTATGTCTCTGCTCTCCTATAGCGTTATTCGTTGTTTTGCTTTGTTTTATATTCTGTAGCCTTCCCTTCCATCCCCGAACCCTAATCGCCCCACTCACATGTTTGTATTCCATGCGCATGTAGCCGCACGTCTCATATAATCGGCCTCGAGCTTCCGGTCTCCGTATGTTCTGTGAATTGTATGTAGCTCTGGAAGCCGAGTAGCACTTCGTAGTCCTAGTAGTGTATAATCAAGAGATATTTTCAATATACCACTGGCGTCATCGTCCGACGTCTGAGCCGCAATTCCAAGTGCTTTCGTATAATCGTATGACGAGCTGAATCACTCAGGCTTGACGTATGCATCGGCAGCTCTCTTCTAATTTATGCTTCGCATTGGAAGCATACCGTCAGCCTGAGCGTGGATTGACGTCCCCCAATGCCAAGGTCGCAGCCACATAGTACTTTCAGCGCGACGCCCAGGCTATAAGTAGCTCATGCAATGCCAGGAAGATCGTAGCTGCGAAATCTCGCGAGAAAGCTGGTCTTATGTGCGAGATATAGATGGTGAGATCTATATCTCGGCGGTAACTGCCAAGATGAAATCGTACTTTAGTGTGGGCGCGAGTGGCCGCAAAGGTTTGATGCGACGGTCAGGTAATAACCATGCCGCGGCAGCACAGTCACGGTCCACGTATACCGCCGTGCCCGCCATGCGGGTCTACTGGTCCGTCGACGTGCAGAGCCACGTCATTGGAATGGCAGTCCGAAACGAACATAGAAGCTCGTATACGACGAAGTATTTGTTAAAAGTATGTACTGCCAGTGGTATATCTGTGATGTAAGAAGATGAGAGTGGCTGATGCCCTGTACAGTTTATCACGTAGTGATTGTAGGATCAACGGTGAGCTATGCACTTGTAGCTGTGCTGGATGTTGATAGAAATAAGACTGTGGAGATCAGCTAAAACATACGAGGGTTGAGTAGCAACATACATCAGAGTAGGGCTTACACATTGAGTCAGCCATCTGGGTAAGTCGCATTTCGTGCGTATTGCCAGAAGCCATGCCTGCTGCCCTTATCGATCTTGTGGGGAGTGATTAAGTCAATCCGACGAGAGCGTGGTTGCAAGAAGCGTACATAATCTTCCTACCAGTAAAAAGGTTCCAGTGTGAAGGTTGCAGCAGGTGTAGCATGGGACCCGCCGGGCAGGAACGCGACATGACGAGATTGAGATCCACGTATTGCTATGCGGCTTGATGGACTCCCTGTGTTCGGAGAGGCACTGGGTTCAAGATACGAGTGGTTTACACTTGCATCGTAATCTGAGGACTATCTATAAGGCACATAGTGATTAGGAGTAATGATAGAAGCATAATTATCAGCTCAAGGCTTCGTTAGCCGATGGTTCGGGACAGGAAGCAACGCGTGTGATTGTAGAGTTTGCGAAGAACACGTCCACGTTGACACTCTATCATAGTGCACACATACCAGATAGCCTACAATCAAGAGCAGCATATGTTGTATTCTCCGAGTGATATACCATCACCAATACGATTGAGCTATACAGTTAGATCATGAGAAACAACTGGAATCATATCCTTGATTGGCTTACAAAGTGTCGGGATTCAAAGGGCATCGTTATTGATGAAACTGCGACGCAGATTGGCGGGGATGTCGGGCGCGAGAGAGGATGGGCTTAAAAAGAAATGATGGTCACATTGACGGTCGCGGTGAAAGACTTTCAAGTTCAAGTTCAGTAACTTCGTGGGCAGTCCGGATCAGTAATGGGCTGATATCAGGCGCTTTGATATGATCGGACATCAATATGTGATTAGATAAGATGAAGATTCTTGTGAACATGTCGTGTCATTCGAAGGCAGCCGATGGTAATTATGAATGACGCGACCTGGAGCGTACAAAATTAAT
This sequence comes from Irpex sp. M6601, assembly GCA_037039805.1. Classification (NCBI taxonomy): domain Eukaryota; kingdom Fungi; phylum Basidiomycota; class Agaricomycetes; order Polyporales; family Irpicaceae; genus Irpex; species Irpex sp. M6601. The sequence goes on along the minus strand of JAXQGN010000054.1, from coordinate 9,310 downwards.
AGCATTGATTTATATATATAGATTTTTCATGCAGCAGCGCATGGATAAACTGATGGAAATGATGGGGAGTCCTGCAGTCGTAGCCTTACTTAAGACACTGATTGGTCGAGCGATCACTAATACAGAGTCGCAGGTAATTGAGTGCGTTCTAGATATACATAAAAAACAGAGTTATAAAAAGCGATTCCCGAGTTCACCGACGTCTATCATTGTCCTTTTCTACGTTGATGCCTTTCTGGCCGTAGCCGTGGCCCCAGCCGCCTTCTCCAAGTCGGATCTCGGAACAGCTCCCTCTGCGGCCAAACTCTCGTCGGACTCCAGTATATTAGCATCGCGAGCTCTCGAGTCCTGTTTCCTATCGTGCAAGTACCACCACAGTAACAGCAAGCTAAGGATCAATCCAAGAGCAGCTACACCTCCGAGCACCCCACCAACAATGGCACCAATGTTTGTTTGGCTTTGTTGCGACTGTGGGAGAAAAGATGAAGGTGTTGGAGGAGGTGGGAGAGACAGAGACGGGAGTGAAACGGATGGGAATGAGATTGATGGTGGGGGGAGCGAGGGTGTGGGGAATACCGTGGGAAAGCTGAGAGACGGAAGTGTGGGAGTCGGGAAGGACATGCTGGGGAAAGGTAATAACGGGGACGTAGAGTCCATTGGTACGATGGAGCCAATCACAGCGGGCTCGGATATAAGCTGTAATCTACATTAGACAGTGAAGCCATCGTATAACTTGCTGAACGCACCCTATTTATCACTGGCAAATCAGAGACTCGAAAACGAGGGGTCGTCTTACGGCGAGTTAGAACGTCTATCAAAATCATAGCGTTTGTTAGAGTTTTTAAGCTATAGATGTGACAATAGACGATGTACCTCAGTAGGGCGTCGGAAAGTGGGCGACAGAGAGCAATTCTCGTACTCTGAGGGCGGTAGCTATAAGTTCTCTGACCAGGCCAGCTGCCGAGTAGGTTCTCGTACCATGGCAGCGCTAAAACCCATCGTTCGATTAAGTGCCAATGCGGAGTATATGACAGAATAGAACTTGTTGGACACGAGGAGTTTAGAGTGGTAAATGGAGAGCCCAACGAGAATGGCATCAGTGACGTTACCTCCGAACAAGCTCAAGCTTATCGACCAGCGGTCAGCTAACTGGGGTACAGTAGCTGATAGAATACTCCATTTTGGCACCATATCAGTCCTGGATAAGCTGCGATGTGTGGGCTCTTGTGTACCATATTGGAAGCACTTAATTGCGGTGAGAAGAATGGGCGTCTTCTCGAGGCGAAGTCATGATCATACAGTAGATCTTCGATCGATCACGTTCCCGAGAAACACGTGCGATCAATCTGCGGTGCACTCCGAGCCCGTTTCGGTGACGACCTTCTCCCTCTTCCTCTCTCCAGGTACTGTATCGCCACGGTTTGCAGTCTGAGCTTTTGGACGTCCATTTATTGCTCCTTTTTGTGGATGAAAAATTTCTTGGTTTAATGTCTTTTGTCGCCACCCAGCAGGCCACCGAAATCCCGTCCATCGCAAACATAATTGTGCCAGATCAACCTCGACATGATGATCCTTCGAATTTGTCACAACTTTCTGAAGGAAGGCAGGTCGACCAGGTACAGCTCAGTCGCGATGCCTACTATCTGTGCTCATTCTGTATAGCGGCTTGCAGCTCTGGCATCACAACATCACATGAGCGACTACTGTTGTTTCAAATATGGGCCGAGAGGTACGCATTTTTAATACTTTTTACAGGTAGAATGGCCGAGCTTAATTCCTCTACTCAACCCTAGGCGCACCTGTGAAATATATACCTCTTTCCGCTCATGCACCGGAATACTACAAGCAGCTGCAGGAGCAACAGGCGTGCTCCAGCGATGCACAGCTCTGGTGGCCTTGCGCAAAGCGCCCCACTCCTTTTCGATCGTCGACTGATGTATCCGGTGCTATGGCGCAGAACGGCCCACCACTCAGCGCTCCTTATGCTTTGACAGGATTGCAAGAGGAACTTTTCAACGCTATTTCGTCTCCGCTTACACCACAAGCAAAAACAGTACCAACGCAAACCGTGTTCCACTCTCCGGCAGTCAAAACTTCTGAGACTCATCCCATCAAGTAAGTAACCTTGCCCTCTAATCACACCGGCACAGTACTCTTTTACTCTCATATTCCTGTCTTTCCGAAGCTATGCACATCGCCGTTGACGCATCGATGCTCCCTGCTGATATCTTGCCTTTAAATAGCATTACTTTTCTTATACCCATGGAAATCATACCCCTAATCTCATCGCATCTCACGCAAGCCGCACATCCGAATTCTCCAACGCTATTCGACGTCCCACTCCCTCTTCACCTGCATCGCCTGATACTCTGCTCGCAGTCCCCGTGCCCCGCCACGGAACCGCCACCAATCATATCGAATTATGCGTCTCGGCCTCCTGTTCCAAGCCAGTACCCTCACCACTCTGACTCTTCTTCCTTATATGATCCCTCTCATCCTCGACCTCACGACGTGCCGACCAAACTTCTGCCGGCTCCTCTTCTTATACCACGTCAGCCCGGTATAGTTAACTTTCTCTGGAATCAGAAAATAGTCAAGACTAGTAAGGCAGTCATCGCTACGACCACAAGTGTGGGGTTTAAGATCCCAAGTTTACCCTCTTTCCCTCCTACGCTATCATCATATACTTCCTCTTCCTTGCCACCACCGCCTTTATTACATACTCAAGGCGCTCTACAAGCTGCTATTCGCCAAGACAGCAAATCAAACGGCAGGAGACTCACAACGTCCCTGTTGTCTGGGTCAGGCTCAAAGCGGATAGCACCATCTCAGACAGGACAGCCATATCGCTCCGAATCACAACAGGCTCAGAGACCTATAGTCACTACGGCTGGTGTTTACACAGGTATCGGAGAAGACGCATCGCCAATTACCAATGCCAAACTGTACGCATTCGCCGTTCGACAACTCGCTGCATCGGACTAATATTGTACATTTTCAGTCCTGATCGCAAGCACGCCCAATTGACTTCTACCCCTCGTCCACACAAACCCTGTCCGTCACTGCAGCGCTCTATATCAGATCCCCTTCCCATACTGGTAGACCCTGTAGAATCCTCTGCCCCTCCTAATACGGGCAAACACGCAGTGGCTACTCAGCCTATACGTTCTTCTCTTAAACCGACTCGTAAACCAACACTATTAGGTAATCTACTACTTTCCTCGTGCCCGGGCAAGAAGGTACGCCTTACAGGACCTATCAATGGACGTGGCGGGGTGTGTCGAGACCTTCGTCAAGATATGCAAAGATTTAGGGATATCGGAGTTGAGTGCGTCGTTTGGTAAGTGTTCTGACACCCTTATGCCATGCGTGACAGTTTGTTGGTTCGAAGACTTTGAACGAGACTTATTACTGACGCAATCAATTATGCTTGGTAGTTGTTTGGATGACGAAGAGTTAGCGTTTCTTGGTGCCCCATGGGACGAATACGTCAAAACGGCAGGAGAAGTCGGGTTGGACGTCCTACGGTGAGTAGCATTCTACGGCATACCTTCTATGAGCTCAATATTTCACAAACTATTGTTTACTGACTTGATTTCATCCACTGTCTCAGAATACCTATCCCCGAAGGCCTTGCCCCGTTATCTGTGAACGTACTTGACGAACACCTCAACAAGCTCATTCGCAGTTACACGCTAAACGGCGTTCCCATCCTTGTGCATTGCCGTGGTGGTGTCGGACGTGCTGGACTTGTTGCATGCTGCTGGGCGATCAAGCTAGGGCTATTTGGATCGATAGAGCGCTTGACAGAATTGTCGACCTCGATCGCGCGCGGTGGGGAGGAATGTGCTTTGGACGAGGATCGATTTCCACCACTGGTCGTCTCTCGCGATAGTGTCGTCCAGCTGGTCGAACGCGTAATATCTTCGGTACGACGACGACGGAGTGCGAAGGCCGTTGAGACTTACGAGCAAGTTTGCTTCCTGGTCGAGTATGTCGAGTACTTGCATCAGAGAAGCCAAACAAATGTACAATGCGACAATGCCGACCGTGCTCTCCCGAGGAACGATTGGCGAGGAGAAGTGAGGATAGGATCAGTACTGGAGGATAATATACGCTTGAGCAGCGAGACATAGTCGGATTCCAACTTACTTAGTAGTAAAGAACAGCGCAGACAATTTGGCTTCATTGTTGGTTACGCTCCTATGCCACACATGGGTTGCTATGAGCTCGTTTACAGTACAATAATAGGAACTCGCTGTAAGATAGTTTAATTGTATAATACGTCCACATTGATCAACCACCGAGCGAAGTTTGAGTAACAATCCAGAGAAGAAAAGAGACGAGGTACGGGTGTTGGTACTAAATGCTTGAATGAGGCCCCCGTTTACTGTGTTAATTTAGGTCCGTCTTGATTCCAAGGTGAGATGGCCGAGCGGTCTAAGGCGCCAGACTAAGGTCATTTGAACATTTAATCTGGTCCGAAAGGGCGTGGGTTCGAATCCCACTCTCATCATCTTTTTTTCCTGCCTCTTCCATGGCCCTAAATCAATCATAACGAATGTCCAAGGTGTAGGCATCGCCTGTAGTTCGTTGTGGCCTTCAACACGTCGTCTAATCGCGGAACTGCTAAGCGCGTCACGGTGATACGTGACAGTGGTCACACTGAGATGAATCGAAATTCCGCGCATGAGGCCAAAAAATGAACGTTGAACGCGTACAAGCACCATCTACGAATCAAACTAGTCAAGACCGAGAGTTATTGAGGAATTTTGTAGTATCATGTCGCGGGATCGGTCAGACTACGCAACGACAGTACGAGTATCGTCCCTAACGCCTGCGGACAAATCGAGGAAGATTCGTGTCGCAGGACGGTACGTATCTAGACAGTCTGCCCTTACTCCAACTGAATACGTTCACCCGTTTCATAGTTTGCAGACCTGTGATCTTGGACACTCGATGATTGTTATCGAAGACGGAGAAACACCTCTGCTCACCGACATCTCACTATGCCTGACTGGTCAGACATCCTACCCGTGGCTGCGCGAACGTAACACTACCGTCGTCGCCATTGGATATCTCGATGTTGTAGATATGATCGTAGAGGACGTAAGTGTCATGTATATGGCAATTTGTTCAATGTCTGATGCTGTGCGTTTCATATAGGACACGGAGGCGGTCCCGACCCTGATCCTACACGCGCTCGTCATTACTGAACGTCGAGACCTTGATCTCGACGTCTGGAATAGCGCCATCGACGCGTACGAACAGGCAAAGTCCAAACTGAGACCCACATCTGTCAACAATCTATGAACCTCTCAGGTCCGCCTCGTCACAGAGCCAACTTAATCGCGTGCCTACGTAGACTTTGTTTCGGTACTTAGTCGCAGCTAAATATGGGCCTCCGCCTCTGGCGTACCATGCCCGACTCCTCATAGGACTGACCCTGCTCGATCTGTGTCTTCTCCCTTGGCGTTCGCGCCTCGCCGACTCTCGCGCAGCAGCTTCCCACAATCATCATGCACGCTGTCCACTCGGCATGACTAGCCGAACCGTGGCCCTCTCTCGTTGACTCAAAATCGAATTAAAGAAGATCGAATTACACATAAAATGTTGCCAAAACAACGCAAAAGGCAATAAATAGGAGTAGGAACGAAAGCGCAAGAGTCCGTCTGTTGAAGCTAATGAAGAAAGGTCAACATGGAATCATTCGATCCCACGCCGAAGCAGGCGAACTTACAGATGTGCCTCCAAGAGCTGGTGCATCTGCGGCCGCGATTGCACCTTTTGAAGGGGCATATGCCGGATCTGCCTCTCGGTGACTTCCTCGAGTTCCGCAAGGACCGCACGCCCATCCGGCGAATTGGAGACAGCGGTCACGAATGCCTACACGTAGATCTACCTCAGCAAAGGTTTCGGGATAGACATGTTGGAGTTCCTTTACCTCCATATCCGTCCAGCCAATCAAAACAATAAACTGTCTCTCAGCATCCTCATTCAATATACGTCCCCAGCCATTCTTGTATTTCCCTTCCTCGACCGGAATCTTGCTCACTATGGCCATCAACTTGGTGAGGAGCTGTTCCACAACCGCCCTAGAAGCGCCTTCACGCATCTTCCAAACGACAATCTCCGTGAGGGGCGCGCTAAGGGCGGTATAAGGTTCACATTCCAGGTGGACATGGATACGATAGGCCATCTTTGCCGGAATGGTGGGGTCTATGCGAGCATTTGCCTCCTGTGTGAGACTTGAGGTCTGCGCGTGAAGGTGCTTAGGGGTGTCCCAGGCTGGATAGGTGGCGTGCATGTAAGCTTCTACACTTGTGGACGAACGAACACATACTCACCTCGAATGAGATACAGGTTCTGCGGGTCCTGGGTTTCAAGACCGTAGCGCAAACTGAATGTGAATATATCAGCCGTATCCGAGCCTCGAAGACCATGCAACATACCTAGGGTCGCTCGCCACAAGGCTGCTCGACAACGAAGACGGTATCACGCCAGGCCGTTCGAGAACGAATTTCGTGACCTCGAGGCAAGTAACAGTGTCCATGGTCTCTAGGAGTAGGAAGGGTGGTGAATGGAAGGAAGAACGAAGGAGGAGTTGGGTTGAAGGGCGAAGCCTGGAGTGGGACTTCTACTTCCCAAGGAGCCGTACTTATAGGTCAAGTATTGTCCATCGGGGAATCAACCATAACTTCCCGAAATGTTTTAGTGTGTCTCCGAACGACAATGGCCCAACCCCATGGGCCCGCGATCGGTACCCGCCTACCTCCTTGCCGAGGATGTTTTGGCCTGGGACGGAAATCAAAGTTACGGATTGGCCTCGGGCGCGCCGCGTCGTTGACATCGCCCGCCGCCGTCGGGTCAACACAGTCGACATGAGACACAACAGACGGAGGCAGGCGCTGTCAGTACTGTACCAAGAACATAGTTCCTGAGACAAACGGTACACCTTTGCACCTCCTATCATGCGGCTGCGGCTCCGTCCTTCACAATAGCATTAACAGACGCGGAAGATGCAGCCGTTTACGTGACAGTACGATATGATCGCCCGGAAACCTAGAATCATGAGTTTCCAAAAGCACGGTGCGTCATGCGAGACTCCGAGGGCTGCCTTCCTCGACAAGCCGGAATCGCCGTCCGGTCACTTATCAAGCACACTGACGGTGTGGAGACCGTGAAGCGGAAGAAGGGGCGGGATCCCGACATCGCTTCATTTGGGACTACAAATTCGACACCGTGGATCCAGGGATGCATGTGGGATGAATGATTCGCTTGAGGACGCCTGGCTAAACGCTGTTAGGCTGTAACGCCTCATTGCGCGACATGCAGCACGAACGCGTCCAATGAACGAACTTACCGCACACGTCTCTTCCCAGCTCAACACCGTTTGAACGCCGTACGATGTGTCAGACGCTGTGCATCCTAGCGTCTCATTCGGAATGGTGATGACCGTGGCCATGTTGTGCGTCGTGCCTGCAATTGTCTTGTGAGCGGGCGTCTCGTGTAGTCCAAGGCTCGTGATCGTGGAGGACAAAAGAGAGAGCGGAAGTTAACTGCCTGGGTGAGCAAACATGGTTCATTGTCGACAATACAACATACTGAAACAAGAGATATGACGAGGTTGATAGAGGGAATGCGCCTCTGCGAACTGATAAGCATACCCCGGCTGACCGATCATCCTTTGTATGGGTGAGCGATTGGAGCTTCTGTGATCAAATCGGAGAGAATACAATACTATCGTAGTGTGATCCTGGAAGGAGATGAGACTGCTTTTGACGACGATCTTTTGTCCTGTGAGACGGAGACAGAAGCTCGGAAGCGCTGGACTTAGGCACGTTGTGAGGATTCACTGGCTTCTAACGAGACGTCATTTGTATTGCGCAAATGTGAGAACTGTAGACGGTAGAATTGAATACACATAGAAGTCAGCACTACACGAGAGAAGCACATACTTGTACAGCCTAATCGTTGTGTCCGAGAGCTACGAGGATGGTGGATGCCGCCAGACCTTGACCGTCCCATCGCCACTGGCCGTAATCATCTCACCATCCTCGATCGGATGGTGTTCAGTCCACAAGATCACACTGTTGTGTACCTTCGGTGGGGGGTTCGGGGGTAGCACAATTGCCTGACGCCAGCTAACGTTAGACGTGATTCTCGATCTGAAATTGCAGAAAAGAGCATTACCTCCAGCAGATCCCATGCCCACACCTGCCCGTTTTCATCGCCACAAACGACGGTGGCTTCGTTATGCCCATAACAGGCTCTGGAGCGATAGCTCGTGAGTTTGTGTCCGGAAAAGTCGTTCAGGAGTTTTCCAGTTGAGGCATCCATCAGACGAACATGGGAATCAAGTGTTGTAACGAGGTAGCTCTGTCTGTCTTGCGTAGGGATAACGGCGGTGACCGGGTCTACAGACAAGTTAGATTCGCTGCTGGCAGGCAATTGGTGGGCACTTACGTCCGATGTAGTCTATTCGAAGCTGTCCCATACGAAGGTCATATGTTCTTACATATCCATCCACTGATCCTGTCATGACCTGACCATTTCCGACATGCAGGGTCTGAACGGCGTCCTTCGCTTCATCTAATATCTGTATTGGGGCACGGTTCTGGGACCTACGTGGTATTGTTAGGACATGCATGTCAACGCATGCAGGGCACGCACTTGAGATCCCAAAGCCTTACGGAAGCATCGAAGGACCCGCTGGCCACAACGCTGGCGTCGTCGTTGAACTCAACCGTGTTGATCTTCCCCATATGTCCAGCGATCCTTCGTATGGTGGCACCAGTGGATACGTCCCACAGGAAAACAGATCTATCTCCTCCAGACGAAGCGAATTTGCTGTTATCATGAGATCTGTTTCACCCGACAGCACGGTGAGAGATGTTCCTATAGTGAAGTTTCACTACAATTCCATGATGCGAGTTGAAGGGATGGGACATACACAGTGATCGAGAGCACCTCGTATCCGTGGGCAGCATACGTCTTGATTTCTGCACCCGTAGCAGGATTCCACAACCGTACAGTGCGGTCTTGTCCACCGGTTAGGACATACTTTGCAGAACCCTTGGCATATCGTGCGACGTGGACCGCGCCTTTGTGGTTTGAGAGTGTTGTGTGCAGAGTACGTGGTAGCGCTGTTGGACCTTTGGAAGGACCCATGGTCGTTGCTAGTCGTTGCAAAATACTCGTAATAAAGAAACTTGAATTGTCAGTCTGAGACGAAGAAAGAGTTGAAGAAGACTTCTCAAGTCCTCCGAGTCGACATGACGGTAGGAGGTGAATTATGGGCGTCTGCAGT
>JAXQGN010000539.1:0-19396 GCA_037039805.1 Irpex sp. M6601 | reverse complement strand
ATGCGAGGTCTCAGTATATGGGGGATCCAAATTAGGTATTGATGTATATGACTAAGAATTGATCATTAGATAAGCTTAACCTTAAATAGTAATGGCATCAATTTTTTGAACCTTAATCCTCTTGAGCTCTATAGGGCGGCTGGGAAGGAGCCTGGGTGGTCGTGCGCAATAAACCAGATTTCTGCCTTTATTTTCCACACTCCGCATTATATTCTAATCTCCGACGTAGTAAATAATCTTAAAATTACAACTCCGTCAATAGTTTATCTCTCTTCTGACGCCCATCTAATATGAGCACTTGACTCGAGCTGCAATCGATTGGGATGAAAATCACAACTGTAATCCGACATTAAAACCATTCTACGCCTCCTCACAAACCGCCTTGCTCTCCCAAGGAGCTGTACTATAATATTCCATCGTCCACTAGCTACGATGACCACAACAGGTCCCATAGAGCTAGCACAGGTATGTTCTCCGTGGCAGCGCTGAAAAGAGACACCAATTAACATATGCTTCGCAGACTGCTAAGCGGGACTCTCTCCAAGAGCTCGAGAGAAAGTACCAAGCTCGCTGGGAGGCTGAGCGTATCTTCGAAGTCGAAGCACCCACAATCGAAGAGACCAAAGGTCTCACTCCTACACAAATCCAAGAAAAGTATCCAAAATGGTTTGGAAACACTCCTTTCCCGTACATGAACGGTTCTCTTCACCTTGGACACGCCTTTACGATTTCCAAGATCGAGTTCGCGTCAGGGTTCCAGAGGATGTTGGGAAAGAGGGTGTTGTTCCCTTACGGATTCCATGTGACGGGTATGCCAATCAAGGTGCGGTCGTATGCTATCCAAATATCTCGAGACACTTACAGTCATTGCTGGATAGGCTGCAGCAGACAAAATCGTTCGTGAGATAGAGCTATTCGGTGAAGACTTCTCCGGTTTCAGCCCTCAGGAGGAAGCCGCAAATCCACACCCCCATCCCGCACCTACAGCCACGGAGGACGACCCTGATCGTGCAGCCACCCAAGGTGCACCTGCACCTGCTACCGATAACACCCCGGCCACCGCTAAGCAATCTGAAGGTGCACGTGTCGACAAGGCGAAGAAGGGCAAGCAGGCTGCGAAAGCCACCGGTTTGCAATACCAGTTCCAGATCATGGAGTCTATCGGCGTCCCTCGCGAGGAGATTAAGAAGTTCGCGGACCCATACTACTGGCTGGAGTACTTCCCACCTATCTGTATTGTGCGTGCTCAATTTATCTTTGCCTGTATGCGCCATGCTGACCGCCTGTTCAGTCCGACCACGGGCTGTTCGGTACTCGTATCGACTGGCGTCGTTCTTTCCTCACTACGGATGCGAACCCATACTACGACTCGTTCGTGCGCTGGCAAATCAACCTCCTCTACCGTCTGCAGAAGATCAAGTTCGGTGAGCGGTATACCATCTATTCTCCCAAAGACGGCCAGCCATGTATGGACCACGACCGTTCGGAGGGTGAAGCGTTGGGCCCACAAGAGTACACCCTCATCAAGATGCCTGTAATCGAATTCTCTTCCTCGAGCAAGGCGATCTTCGACGCTGCCAAGGATAAGCTGAACGGACGCAAAGTCAGCTTGGTCGCCGCGACTCTCAGGCCTGAGACCATGTACGGCCAGACAAACTGCTTCGTCTCGCCTTTGCTCGACTACGGTGTCTTTGCGATCAACGACCAGGAGGCGTTTGTATGCACTCTCCGTAGTGCACGTAATATGGCGTTCCAGGGCAACTCCGCTGAGAAGGGCAAGGTCACACAACTGCTCGAGATCAACGGAAAGGACCTCATTGGTACCAAAGTCGGCGCACCGTTCTGCCTCGTCAACAACGGTGAGGTCTACGTCCTCCCTATGGAGAGCATCCTGCCCACTAAGGTCGGTCATATTCCGTACATGACATGTTATATGTACCTAACGTCCAGTTTCTAGGGTACTGGCGTCGTGACTTCCGTCCCCTCCGACTCTCCGGACGACTACGCCACCCTCATGGACCTGCGCAAGAAAGCCGACTTCTACAAGATCGACCCGAAGTGGGCCTCATTCGATCCCCTTCCTGTCATCAGCACCCCCACCTACGGCGAGATGACTGCCCCCGCCCTCGTCCAGAAGCTTAAGATCAACAGTCCCAAGGACGCGAAGCAACTTGCTGAGGCAAAGGAGATCGCGTACAAGGAGGGCTTCTATAACGGTACGATGCTCGTGGGCGAGTTCAAGGGTCTGTCGGTACAAGATGCGAAGCCCAAGGTTCGCGAGAGCATGATCCAGAAGGGTGGTGCTTTGGCGTATGCTGAACCTGAGGGTAACGTTGTTAGTAGGAGTGGTGACGAGTGTGTGGTTGCTCTCATGGACCAGTGGTACCTCGACTACGGAGAGCCGGTTTGGAGAGCGGAAGCTGAGAAGTAGGTGGCATGTTTCCTCTTTGCTTTATGTTTCTAATCGTTGGTGATAGGCTTCTCGCGAAGATGGAGACATACAACGCCGAGACGAGGAACGGCTTCGAGGGTGTTCTTGCCTGGCTGAATAAGTGGGCATGTGCCCGTACGTACGGTCTTGGCTCGAAGATTCCTTGGGACCCCCAGTTCCTTGTTGAGAGTTTGAGTGACTCGACCATCTACATGGCATACTACACTGTCGCCCACTACTTGCACGGTAAGCATAACATATCATGTATACTGTTTCTCGTAATCACTGTCTTACGCTGTCTACGTAGGCAATCTCACTGGTACCCAGCCCGGTCTTCTGCCCATCAAGCCTGAGCAAATGACAGACCAAGTCTGGGAGCACATCTTCCGCGACGGTCCTCTCCCTACTGACTCCGACATCCCTAAGGAGCACCTTGCCCAATTGCAACACTCCTTCAACTACTTCTACCCCTTCGACATCCGCTCCTCTGGCAAGGATCTCATCCCCAATCATTTGACTTTCTGTCTCTACAACCACGCCGCCCTCTTCCCCGAATCCAAATGGCCCCTCAGTATCCGCACGAACGGACACTTGATGTTGAACGGCCAGAAGATGTCCAAGTCGAAGGGCAACACGCTCACGATGAGACAGGGTATCGAGAAGTTCGGTGCTGGCGCGACGAGGTTGACGTTGGCTGATGCCGGCGACGGTATCGAGGACGCCAACTTCGACGAGAAGACTGCGAATGCCAGTATCTTGCGTCTGTACACCTTGATTAACTGGTGTGAGGAGCAGGAGAGGGAAAAGAGCAAGTTGAGGACGGGCGAGAAGAACTTCCACGATAAGGTCTTTGAGGAGGAGATTAAGGAGTTGATCAACACGACCTACAAGCACTACGATGCGTAAGCTCTCAGCCTTCATTGGTGATCTTTGTGAAGTCGTCTCATTGTTCACTCTATTAGCTACAACTATAAGGATGCGCTGAAGTACGGCTTCTACGAGCTCCAGTCTGCCCGTGACTGGTATCGTGAGGTCACTTCCGATGTTGGCATGCATGCCGATCTCGTCCTCTACTGGATCCGCATCTCCGCTCTCCTTGTCCTCCCTATCGCGCCTCACTTCTCCGAGCACATCTGGACGGAAATCCTCAAGGAGCCGAAGTCCGTTCAGCACGCTCTCTGGCCCACGCCGTCAACGCCACCTGATCATACGATCTTGGACGCTGGTGCATACGTCCGAAGCACGTTGAAGAGCATGCGTGATGCCGAAGTCACTCTGCTGAAGAAGATGGGTAAGGCCAAGGGCCCGGCTGCGACGTATGATCCTAAGAAGCCCAGGAGCATTCGCGTGTACGTTGCCACGTCGTTCCCTGAGTGGCAGGACAAGTGTGTACAGGTCGTCAAGGAAGCGTATGACCAGGAGAAGGACAAGGTGGACGATGTCAAAGTGAGGAGTTTGCTGACCGAGCGAGGTCTCATCAAGGACAAGCGCGCGATGCCGTTTGTTCAGGCGTTCAAGGTGGGTTCCTTTCGACTGATCTGCTTGCTGGATGGTATACTGACTGTGCCTGCAGAAACGTATATCCCAATTTGGCGCGACTACAGCTTTCAACCGAACGGTTCCCTTCTCTGAAGTCGAGGTCCTGAACGGAATTGCTCCCTACTTGAAGAAGTCGCTGAACCTCGTCAACGTCGAAGTATACTTGGCAGATCAAGCAAAGGACAAGGGATTCTCAGCTTCTATCATTGAGAGTGCTGAACCGGGGTCACCGGCTTTCGAGTACTGGAATGTTTAGACGGTCGAGCGTATAGTAGTATCACAGCAAGCTGCTTTAGAAATAAAATCACATTTCCTCAAGGTTTCGGTGCCTGAGCAGTGCAAGCAGCGTCCATGGCAGTGGTGAGTAGTGCAGTAAGCATCCAAAAATGGTACGTGTAGCCCTGTTTCGACCAGTGTCACATGCTAAACACCCATAACTAGATCTCATAGAGCACGCCCATTGTCAAGTACCAACCTCATTATGAACCATCCACCAAGGGCCATGTGTCCATACGTGCACGTTTGTGCGGAAATGCTGAGAATCACATCCCCATCTCTTCTATATTATTCGATCCACATGCTCACTTATACCGACTCACACAGGCTGTCATCATGCTCTTGCCACAACATGGCCTTATATTAGCACTCTGGAGCCAGGGGCAAGGAATGCTACTCATTTCTTCTTACGTATCGTCGTTTATCCCAGTGTCTTGTTCAGTGAAAGCCGCATTAACATGAATCACCACGAACGTGCGCGATTCATCGTAGCGATATAAAAGCAGTCAGGTGAGTCCATTACCTATACAACCTTCGCTTCTCGTGTGGGCTATGATATCGTTCACATCCTACCAGATAGTGCTTGCTTCACTCGTTGGCATCGCGCACTGCCAGACCAAAGTTGTTTTAACCAATGACGATGGGTGGGCAGTTGCACAGATCCGAGCACAAAATGATGCCCTGAAAGCTGCTGGATATAACGTACGTTTTCATGTTTATGACATACGATATCGATGTCGCTAAGGTGTTACGCATTATGCACGTAGGTCATCCTCTCTGCTCCTGCTGCGAATCAATCGGGAACCGGCTCCAAATCTGCTACGCCCACGCCGCTCACAGAGCCCTGCCAATTTGACAGTTGCCCTGCCGGGTCCCCTGCGGAGGGCTTCAACGCTAGCGATCGTAAGTTCCTATTATGTAGAGCAAGAATTACACGTTGATTTATCCTCACACAGCTCGCTTGAACTATGTCAACGCGTTCCCGTAAGTTTTCAGCTGCAAGAAATCCAATCAGGAAGATTTAAACAGTCCTAGTGTCGACGCTGTGAGGTATGGTATCCAGACCTTGGGTCCTAAATTCTTCGGTTCTGCCCCAGATTTTGTCGTATCTGGTCCCAACATTGGCTGTAAGCATTACTCCGGCTTTGACACAGGTATTATCATTCTAACGGCAGATTCTCCAGTTAATCTTGGCCCAGGAGTGTCGGGTTCAGGAACTGTGTAGGTCCACCCAACAAGGTATATGATATAGGTCCCTCCCTCGCTAACTGTACAACCTGATTCACAGCGGTGCAGCAAGCGAAGCAGCTCTTGAAGGTATTCCGGCTATCGCGGTCTCGGGAGAGTCTACCTCATCTGAATCGTATACCATCCTCGAAAGCGATCCCAATTCGCTCGACTCACTCGCATCCAAGGTTAATTCACAATTGACCGTTAAGCTCGTGAATGCACTTCTTGCCTCTCCAGCACGTCCGGTCCTGCCTAGCAATACCATTCTGAACATCAACCTCTCGCCAGCACTGCTGTGCTCGTCTGCAGACGAATACAAGTTCATACTCACTAGGCTCCTTCCTGACCCATTTCATCTCGCCACGGATGTCAGCACTTGCGGTACTTCTCATCTCCCTGACGAGATTACCACCATGATCAAGACCGTTGGCGGATGTCATGTTACCGTCAGCGTCGTTGATGCCACTACCAAGAGTGATGTAGATGCGACTAGGCAGGCGGTGGTACTCAACAGATTATCGAGCATACTTTCTTGTTTGTAGACATCCTCTAACTTCCTGCACAACGTACATTAACGTACTATTTCCATGGAATGAAAAACAGCCACGATCGTACCATGTTGAAATCCGACTGGCAGAACGTAAAAGTCTGATTCCTCAAGGTATCAGGCACCCAAGTCACGGCTCTCGATTGACTGTACATTTATAAGAGTATCGTCACGCTCCATAGGGTGCCAGCCGATTGCAACTGCAGACGTGCGCCTGTGGTTCTCAGCGTTTTGACTACCGACCACCATCAGCACACTTAACAGAACACTTTGAAGCACAACTAAACTTTGACCTTGATGCTACTTCCATTTACATATCTACAGGCATTCCAGGCTCTGAGCTTTCTATTAGTTTCTAGTGCTCCAGACCGTCCCACAAAGGTGGTTTTAACCAATGACGATGGGTGGGCAGTCGCGCAAATTCGTGCACAATATGACGCCCTGAAGGCGTCCGGATACAATGTACGTATATATGCGTCTCTTCTCCTCATAAGATGTGACAATTCAGACTGATGCTAAAACGGCCCTTTTCAACACGTAGACGATTCTTTCTGCTCCTGCTGATAACCAATCTGGTACTGGCTCGCGCTCGACAACTCCTCGCCCGCTCACCAAACCTTGTCAGTTCGGCACATGTCCTATAGGCTCGCCCGCAGAAGGATTTAATAGTAGTGATCGTAAGTCTACATTGTGTAGTGTTGAAGAATTCGCTAAACTGCTGGTATCCAGCATACCTCAACTACGTCAACGCCTATCCGTAAGTGGTGACGTCACCAATGTTTCAGGTGTCAATGTAACGATACCTGAATAGAGTCGACGCTGTCCGATTTGGGTTACAGACTTTGAGCTCGAAACTCTTCGACTCTGTGCCTGATCTCGTTGTATCCGGTCCTAACATAGGCAGTGAGTCGGATCTTCTGCCATTATATCCGCACAGAAAGGCTCACCGTTTGGAAATTTAATTAGATAATCTCGGTTTAGGCATATGGGGATCGGGAACGGTGTAAGTATTGCTATGGTATCTTCGTATGAGACACACAATTATTTACTGACTCCCTCCATTATCTCACAGCGGTGCGGCTTGTGAAGCAGCCAAACAGAATATCCCAGCTATCGCGGTTTCCGGGCGGTCGACATCTTCCGTATCTTATACAACTCTCGAGAGCGACCCAAACTCACGCGCTACCCTGGCTGCTCTCACCAACTCCAAACTGACAGTGAGGTTCCTTGATGCTCTCCTTACTTCAACTTCACGTCCCATTCTCCCGACAAACACTATAGTCAACATAAACTTTTCACCAGCAGAAAACTGCTCAAGCCTGGACGACTACAAGTTCGTGTTCACCAGGCTTCTACCGGACCCTCTCCATCTCGCCACCGATGTGTCTACGTGTGGTACCAATCATCTTCCGGATGAGACTTCTGTTATTAAGGGCCATGCTGGGTGCTATGCAACTGTCACCGTTGTTAATGCTCTTACGAAACTAGATGTCGCTGCATCGGTGCAAGCGGAAGTACTTAATAGATTGTCGAATATGTTATCTTGTGTTTGAGTTGTATGGAGACGAGCTGGGTTTTGCTACTATCACATTATAATAAAACTGGTATTCAACTTCTCCAAGGCACTATAGCCAAGTGGTTACGGCGGTTGATTCGAATCTGATCGATTATCAACTCCTCTTTGAGGGCGCAGGTTCAAATCCTGCTGGTGTCGTTTTGTTATCACATGGTGTCACGTTCTACGGTGCTACGTCTACAGATGTTAACAACGCTTTTGCGATAGTAAGTAACATGTTGTAGGCCACATTTATGGGATAGGTCAAATGATCGGCATCTGAATCTCCTCCGTCGCCTCCTTCACCTCTCGACTGCGCTGCTCATCCAACTTTCGTCGTGTCTGCTTTCCCTCTATACCAAACACTAGTGAAGTTACAGCCAGTGTAAGGGCGCCCTGCAGAACGAAGGCCCGATGCATATTGAAAGGGGGGCTAGCGTTAGGGCCCGCACGTAGAGCATTCTCGCCTTTAGTAAAATAGACTTATGAGTAAATGACTCAAAAAGGCAAGAGATCCGGATAAACTCACTTAGTACGAAGATGACAGTCATAAGATTACCTCTATAACGGCACATAAGTATGATGATTTACATGTTAGATTGTCACGATGAAGCTGATACGCACGCAGACCATAGACATGCAGTGCTGCCATCCGCATTGCGCGTAACTTCTACCGCAAGTTCGAGGAATACAGGCAAGATTGGTAGCGACAACCCGCCTATGAGGGCGCAGATGGCAAACAGCGCTCCAGAATCATGTGGTTTCACTGTGCAATCGCATTAGCATGTTGTGATGTGACGGAAAAAGATGATAGGAGACAGGCCTGCCCAGATCATCGACAACCACAGTACACCCAGGAGCGGACAAGCCACTTTGAGGGTAAGCGAAAGATGACTCGTGAGCACACGATCAAAGAGAGGAGCTGTGACACCAGCCATGACGAGCCCGACGATAATGAGTGTGGCACCAAATAACCCAGCAGCACTCTTCGAGTATCCATACGGGTGCTACGTTTCCGGTCAGTAATTTCTTTTCACAACAATCAGATCGAACAGCCTTACAAAGTGCTCTGCGGTGAGGAGTGAGTATGATGTCACGCTGATAACAATCATAAGCTTCGATACTCTGAAAGGAGTACAGACTCAGACGATGACACTTACACGCCGACAAGGACACCACCAATCAAGGTGAGTAGGAAGAAGTCCACCCGTTCGCGTACGGTCATGTAAGAGCGTTTATCCTTCGATTCGCGGCCAGCGAGAGCCCGAATTAGAGACATAAGAGACGGCCTCTCATGGCTTGCAGAATGAGCTATAACAGCCTCTTTGTCAGTGCGTGTACGTCAAGCGTTCAAAAAGACCGAGGAAGACTAACTGGGCGGAGTGGGCGGTGCCTCTGACATCAACAACGCCAAGGGCGCCGCGCACGTACATATTATAGCCAGCACAAGTATTGAAGTTCGCACGGTGTTTGCCAGAGGCGAGATAATCTGTGCTATAGCTGAACCAAAGGGATTCGCTACGCCGATAATCATTGTGACCGTCGTGCGACTCTTTAGACCAAACCATGTTTCGGAGAAGGATGGGCCTATGACTTGAAACATTGCCTGCGCGGAACCGCCGAGCATTTGTCCAAGTATGAGGATGCCGAGAGACCCACTCGTTGAGAGGCTTACTGCCGTACCTGCGTACCTAACCCAGGCGGAAACGACGAATAAAGCAGATCCTACATAGCACTGATATTGATTGAGTAAGGACAACAGTGAATGACTATGGATGGCATACCGTCATGCGCACTCCCCATCTCTTACAAACCGACGCAGCTGCTACCGACGCAGGGGGAAACGTGAAATTAACCGCACTGCCAAGCCAATTGACTTGCCAAAGAGTGAAGCCAAACTCATGTGCCGCTGAGATGCAAAATGATTTCAAAGACGGTAAATGGCTGTAGCAAAATATCGAACTTACTATCGTTTGCAATTGGGCCAAACCACACCAATAAGAACCCTGATACGAAGTTGAGGACGACCTAAAGGACCAGGATCTGGATCAGTATAGCATATTCCATTGAGGCTGCAACGCTCACCAATGCGAAAAGCCCAACAAAGCGCTGCTTGTAGAGACGATAGACAGGCTCTGCGGTAGTTTGCGTCACGTCCACTCCTTCAGAATGGCCCTCCACCGATCCACCGTAGACCTCAATGGGAGGTTCCTTGTTGTCCTTGAAATCGCCAGTGTCCATATTACACTATGACCGGGGAAATAACCACGGTATGAGGGTAACGAAACGAGCCCATGGCTATTAAGTATTGCATGCCCATCACACAGCATCATGCGGGCCTGAGCTTCTCATTCACAACACATTCCACTTGCACGTATTTGTCCATCAGCGCATTGATTCAAAGCTGCTGGGTGACTTCCGACCAAAGTTTGTGGTGATCCCAGGCCATCCTGTGAAGAGAAGTTCGAAAGGCAAGTGTTCTCCAGAGGCCTTACCGCGGCTGCGGTCCGATAGCTTGTTGTATGATTGAACAAAAGTAATGTTATTGCTTTACGCGGGCATTGAGAACTTGAACTTACTGAATATCGCATCATTGCCTAATGATGACACTGTTTATACGGTCGTCCTCGACGATCTCCGCTCGTTGCTTTCGATTTGGAACGTAATGCAGCATATGTTACCCGCGTCCACACGAACTTGAACTTTGTGCTAGATTGGACCTCCCGCTCCCAGAAATGCTGCTAGAGTCTGCAGCGTTTTCATTATCATGCTGGAAGCACGACCTCACTTCTGAGTGGTACTACTGCCGCGGGCTCGTGTACGATACGGCTGACTCTTATATGAATTACTTGAGTGATGATCCTGCAGCGTTGACTTCTATTTGATAGCTCACCTTTTCAGCAGCTGTCTCGATATCATTCCTTCACAGCATTGATTTTGCCAGCAGAAAGATCAGATCAACTAAAACGTTGCTTAAGAACAGTACTTACTCACAAACGGGACACAGCAGGCTACAACAATTCAACGGCGGAGTTGAACAGAATCGGCATGACACTGCGTAACCAGTGTCAGATGACCGCAGGTGTTCAGCTTGAGATAAGCGTCCTTCCGGCCCGGAGGTGAGGAAAGAACATATGGCAGCCAATAATATTCCCAGAGGAGTAGATCTAGAGTAATAACTTGTGAGCAACCTCTTCTTTTTTTTTTTAGCAACCTCTTCAAGCAAAGTCGAATGCCGCAGGTTCAGCTGAGGCTCTCGCGAGTGATATCTGAGTCATTATAAATGTTTTAATTGGAACACTTTCAAGCATTAATGGGGTAGTGGTAACCTGGGTCGTTGCCATCGACCCGCCGGGGGTTCGATTCCCCCTTAATGCACTTACTGCGGTGTGTCAGGTCAATTTTTTTGGCGTGGCAAGGTAATCGTTCTCATGCGTCTGGGACTCTGGGTGACGAAATAGAGGCTATTGCCAACGAACAACAACATTAATTATCTCTATTATTCAAGTTTCAATTCCGTGCGTACAACACTGAGTAACATTATCAGAGCACAGCGAACTTGGTAAAAATCCTGTCCTCTCCCAATAATTAAGCCACCGTAGCATATCCGCCGGCCCCAGACATGGCAGCCTCTCCACGCTCAAGCTATCTTTGGCAGCCAGCGTCACACTCTTGGTGACGTCCAGCTGTGGTAATCCCATGGCTTCCTCAGATGAACTACTATCGTTCAGTGACAATGAGGTACTGTTGTTGTAAGCACTGAAGAATGAGAGAAGTTTGACAGCGGGGTTTAGGGCGAGAACGGTAGACATCTCTGCAAGTCGGCCGTACTGAGTAGCGCGGGCTGACAACTCTATAGATGCTGCAACCTCGCTTGCGGATATCGTTGACGCTGTGTCAGAGTCGTCAGAGGAGGGCGGAGAGCTCGTCCCGTTACCACCCTCTGCTGGATCGCAAGTACCAGTGATATCCTCTGCACTTGCCGCGAGCTTTGCAAACCAATGGTTATATGGAACGAGGCCGAGGTTGTACTTCGCGCGGACAGGTTCAAATAGCGTGTTCCAGAGGATTGGACGGGGATGTGCGAGATGTAGAGGGGACAGCTCCTTCGGAACGTTGCGCGCTTCTAGTATTGCACTCGCGAAGGAGGTTACGTTCATCCACGACACGTTCTGCATGGTCCGTGAGCAGCGTATATCGGATGATAGACGTACTGAACTCACAGAAGGGAGTGCAGGGAGGCACCCGAGATGAATACTTGACTTGATTAGAGATGGAACCCATTCATGCACGTTCCACGCGCCATTCCCACTGCCTGCTATCTGACCAGCTCGTACTGAGATCGAAGGTAGAGCGGTTTTCTGGGATGCCAGAGCAAGTAGTTGTTCACAGACCCACTTCGACTCGCTATAGCCCGTTCCGACTGCCACGCTAGCATCGACGAAGGTCTCCTTGATCGACCGCGAGTGATCAACACCTACGATAGTTCAGTGAGCATGACGATGCGGAAGAGTTTTAGACACTTACGACGTAGGACGCCAATGCTGCTGATGAAGAGCAGACGAGGAGGCGTAGAATGTGGCGATCGCAATGCAAGATCCATGAGATTTCGTACGCCTCTTATATTGGGCTCGAAGAAGTCGAGGTTCAGGTTAAAGTTTACTGGCCAAGCTATTCAGAAGGTGAGTGACTATAAACATAGAGCTCTTGTAGTACAGTTCATTACCGTTGTGGATAATATGAGTGACAGAATTGCGAATCTGGATGTCGATGTCTGTTAGTGAATCTGAGGTCAAAGGCAAAGCCTCACTAACTTCTTCGTAGAGCTCAGATGGCAAACCAATCATCGGCTGAGCCAGATCAGCTTCCAAAAGTACGACCTTTGAAGAGTCCACGATTGCATCAGCGTCGTAACCTCTATCGAGCAGCGTCTTCTGTTGTCTTTCTTTCAACGGAGATCTTCCCTTTCGATTTACCGCATACACCTTCACCACCTCCTGGGATTCGTGCAGCTGTGACAACAGCGCGCAGCCTAGGCCACCTGTCGTACCTGTGACAAGTACTGTATCTCCAACTGGATTTCTCGCCTCCTTTGGGCGGTGTACGGGGAAGTCTCGTGCATACCTAGCCAGCATTTTATGCATAGCTTGCACAGCCAAAGTGTCATCGCTGGCCCTTTTCTCAGGAGAGCGTGCAGTCGATGCAAGGTAATCAGAGAGTTGCGAGACAGAGGGGTTGTCGTAGACAAAGTTTATGGGGATACTTCGTGCGTCGGTGTGTGACGTGAGCCGGAGAGCGTGTAGAAGAGAATTGCGTATCCACGTGGCTTGTAGGCTGTCAAGCATGCAAGGAGTGGGTTTTTGCTACACAATGTTCAGACGGCCTTTCTCACACACCTATCGCATCCATGTTGGAAAAGATCCTGCGCATCGTCTACCGATTTCCCAAGGACCTTAGTCACGAGTGCCCTCACAAACCTATTAGTCTCCTCCGCATCCCAAGCTTGCGGTGCAGGCTGGTCCACTTCGACTTGTGCTGAATCTTCTACTGCTGCATAGAGAGCGTCGATTTCCGGTGCGTAGTCCTCGATGATAGCATGTCGTCTAGGTGCACCTTTGGATGTGTATGAGAACGGCTTGTGCGGCGAGGTGACAAGTATCATCTAGTACGGTTTTGATATAATTCAACGACGCTATGCACAACTACCCAGATGCTTACCTCTTTGAATATCCGAGAATGCTGAGGAGCGTATTGATTCATTCTCTCGACTGTTGGCCTAAAGTCTCTCATGAGCGTTTTAGGTTGGTCTACCACAGCAGTTTTCTGCTTACCACACAACATTCCGAAATCCGGCCAACTTGTCTTCATCCTCGGGATCAAACTTGAGCTCAGGGATAGGATCGATTAATACACCAGCGTTGAACCGCCCTCGTCCGAATATAATCGCGTGTGCCACATGCGTGTCCAAGTTCAAAATGGCCTCTGTGTAGCTGTGCGATGAGCGTCCGAATTTTATGAACTGAAAGCTCTTGAAGTATTTCACCTAGAGGCCCAGGGTTCGTCTGCGTGAAGTCCAGTTAGCGTTAGGGGATACAGTATCGTGACTGAGATGTCAAGTCTCGCGCACCTTCTCCCCTATACTATGCATAATCTGATCATCAGCTCTCCCATATACCCTCCACAAACCGGGTTTGGTCGGATGAGGCGAGAACAAGTCGTTGGTGTCGAACCCACCAACACCGTCGATCTCAGTGTTCATCACTACTGGAGAACACAATTCTCCTGCCTATGTCATACATCCTCGTCAACCCCTTGCCTCCATACATAGGATATAAGAGAAATTGGGACGCACCATGAGAACAAGCCTCGACGTCCCCGGGACGTTCTCGTCGGATATCCAGTGTGTCCTAACCGGTTTGGCGAAGGAGAAGTACTCCCAGTCTTCCAGGCTCTCTTCTACACAGTGCGTTCTCGTGTCAGTTCTAGTGTTAATTCTTCAGATAAATAGAGGGGTAAATTATACGCACTCGGCAATATCGTATTAACGGTCCCGAACTCCGTACTGCAGAGTCAAGTCAATCGTCATGTCAACAAGCCGCTATGCTTGTATGCAGATTTAGACATACGTACCACCCATAAACCGGATACAGACTAATCCCGTTCGATACCAAGAAGTTGCCCGAGTCTTTCCCGAGCGGGCCACCTCCAAACATCTATTGCATCTAACGATTAATAGAGATGGTTCTGAGACCAAGTCGAGCGACGCACGAGGCCACGGGTACGCTTGAGCATGTCAACTGCCTCCGGTGACTTTGCCCACTCCTAACGACAAAAAATCGAGTAAGCATTGACGATAATGAAGAACTGCGGACTGAGTCGACTGACCTCTGCGAAGTTCGGCGTACAAATTAACAAATCACACCCCAGCGCGTTCGCGTCGTCAAGCATCTCTGTCGGGGAACATACGCGGGGGGAGTTTATGGGGTTTTGGCATAGGATTGTTGTGCCTATCGCGCCCTATTCGAGTTTAGTAATAAAACGAGTGAGCAAAGCTCAGATGAGATGGGAGAAACTCACAGCCCAGAGAAGTTGGGAGATGCCCATACCGTGATACATGGGCAGCGAATGTGAGGCAATGCGCATTCCCGTCATGTTCACTTCGCCATAGTCTGATATGACAATTTTCGAATTAGTCCTTCGGTTAGTTTCCATCGACGTGGAATGAACATGTTATGTCTACTTACAACACATACGTGCAGCAGCTATCATCCTGAAGAATGTCCACCGAATCGGCTTCGGAAAGGCGGTTGATCCTGGAACGTTCGAGGTCATTGTTATTCAACGATGCCAGTAAGTTGTCTATATGGTAGGACGAACCAGAAGAGTGCATAATCAGGCTGACATCGCCGGCTTCATAGTCCATAGGAGGCAGCGGCTCCACTTCTTGAGCATCGTTACCAGTGGAGAACAGAACACTAAAAGCTGGCATATCTGCGACCGGTGGTACACGAACGTTCGATGCCCTAAGACGCTCGAATGAAGCTTTGGCCAAGTCTTTGATCGCTTCCTCCCTACCCACCAACACTAACTCAACATCCACCTGGCTCAGCAAGTGAGCTATTGCTGCGGGGGAGTTGCGTGGGGAGATAGGGAACAATGTGAACCCCGCTCGCTCAGCTGCAAGCCAAGTGAGAGCGTACGATATGAATTCTACGGGAATGAGGCTTTTTCAGTGAAGGAAACATGATAGCGAGAGCAGGCGCACCAGATAGCGCTATAACAGCTATAATCGGACGTTTTCCTCTTCCTTCCACCTTTCTCCCTGTTCCTTCGAGAGCACCTCTAAGAAACCATCCTCCGCGGTATATGGCCTTCACAGCATCCTTGTACGAAATCGTAGTCACAGATTCATTATCTGCCTCCACTCGATATTGAAAGAGAGGATGGTTCGGAGAATGCTGGGCATGCCATTCGTAGATCTCGGACGTGCAGAGTGATCCATCGAGTGGGGGTTGCGAGAACGTATTGGCATTGGCGTTGCATGAGGTGCTACAGCCGAATTGTGGAACTGGAGGAAGCTGGCCGCGCGGTACGATGTAGCGGGTAGTGTCCACTGACATAGTAGTTAGGGTGGAAGTGAAGGTAAAAGTGATAAGCGAGAGATAGAGTAATGAGATCATGTGCATTGACGTACCGTCTATTTATACGTGGCGCAGAAGGTAATAGCCAGTATTAATTCAAAGAAACAAGCTCTCGGACCTCATCAGCGCATGATGCATGATCGGAAGCAGGAGCTGGGTGAATGGTCAGCGTGAGAGTTCCGACGGGAGTATGATGCTTGCTTATCAGCCTTCTCATGGCCACGAGAACGGTAGATTTAGCAGTGGCTGATGATTTTGGCAAAAGGAAGGCGAAGATGAGAGCTCGAGTGAGACGTGAGGGCGCAGTTACTTACGAGAAACACCAGGTCGACAAATGCACTCGTAGACCTGACATAGAAGGACACTCAGTCAATGCATGAGTAGACCGTCTCGGCGCGCACAAGAGTTTTACGTCGCGGTACCAGTCTATCTTACCCCACATCCAAGTTTGCACCGGAGGGGAAGAAGGAAGGGGGGTTAAAGGCGTCTGCGTACGCAGTTCTCAGCAAGCAAATCTGTTGGACGTTCTGTTGATATCACGAAGGTAAGGTTCTATGATGATGATGCAGGAATTTGCAGGTGCACAAGCATTTGCATGATAGAAGTGTGGGTTCTCACCTATCGGCCCCGTTCATCCATTCATTCATCAAGCTTCCACTCGATACCGTGAAAACCGGTGATATCGATATGGCTTATATGTGTTCTATGTCGTGGTTATCTTCAGTTATTAATCCTCTGAGTTTGCTGGTGCCTAGTAGTTTGAACGTATATTGACAAAAAAGGAGGTTTGCAACCCAGCTCAGTACGAGAAGTGATCAGGTTCTCGAATCAAAGCTCGTCAATACCGTGATCAGAATACGTGTTCATCCTACCATGTCTATACCAGAGCTAACCAGCTATCCGTGGGTATCGGAAGGTTGTAAATGTAACACGAAGTGGGTTCTCCAAGAGTAAATGTCCTGTTCTTTGCAGAGTTCAGCAGCCGCAGCTTATAACGCCGGTATTTGCGTGACTGGCGTGAGACCGCTTACCTTACGCCTTCCAGGAAGCCCATATTCTGTTACAAGGGCTTCCGGTGACTTCGGACGTACAAAAACCTACGAAGAACCTTACTCATTTGAGAACAAGGTGGCAGAGAGTGCGAAACGAAGCTGTAAGACTAGCCGGATAACTTGAAGTCGGTAAGTTAACGGCGCCAATCAAATATCTGCTTTGTGCCAATGCTCTCCATCTTCTTCCAAGTTGCACCAAGTTCAAGTTGTGCTGTGGCCTCCGTAAAGTACAAGAATAGATTGCCACCAGTCTCGTACGCTCAGGCGAGCTTTCTGCAACCTCGCAGACGCCGTAGTCATGTCGGTACGTGGATGCATGCATACTAAGTATCATTATCGCGGCATCGTTTGCTGAATACTATAAAGGAACTTGAACGTAAAAATACAATTTCTATGCCTTCCTTGTAAACTACACAGAACGCAAACAGTGCCACCTGGACTGTTTTAACTTACGGGTTCCGTCGAACGTTTATCGACACCACTCTGCGCCTGCGCTGCAATCGAATTGGGAGGCGGTCTGTACCCAAGGGTCTTCTGCTCTTCAGACTGAATAGTGCGAGCCTCGTTCGTAGTAATCGTCTCCAGATTTACCTTCTCTGCTCCTGTAGGTCGCCTCTCGTGTCTATAAAGTTATTTCGTCCTCAGTACCATATACTACGTACTGCAAGAAACAGAGGAGACATATGGATACCTACTCGATCTTCTTCGCGTCGTCAAGAGCACCTTTAGCCAGCAGAGCAGCTTCAACACCAGCTGAGGCTTCAGGGTGCTTAGCGGCGGCTGCTTGAGCAGAAGCAGCCAGGGAACCCGAAGGTGGTCTATACCCCAGAGCCTTATGCTCTTCAGACATTAGTTTACGAGCTTCCGCTGATCAAACCCAAAGGGACGCACAAAAGTGATTATGCAAGATATTCGGCTATAGAATTAGTATGCTCACCCTCTCCGACGGCGTTCAAGTAGATCTGCGGTGCTGCAGCACCATCAGATTCGACCTTGATAGCATCTTCGAGTGCCGCCCGTTGCAGATCGTGTGTAACGGGTCGAGCGGTAGGTGCAACTGCACCCTGAGGATGCTTGACCGCCGCAGACTGTGCTTGTGCAGCTAGTGAGTCAGGAGGAGGTCGATGTCCCAGAGCTTTATGCTCTTCCGACATCAATTTGCGTGCCTCAGCTACAAGATCGTCAAATTCAACATCAACACTATATAACTGGCTGCTGAAACCTACATACCTTCGCCAATAGCACTCAAATCAATCCCCTCTACACCCCGTTCATTCTGAATACGAGCCGCATCATCCAGAGCGGCTCTAGTCAGCAGATCTTCAGGAACGGAAGCAGAGGCTTGAGGGTGTTTGGCTGCTTCGACTTGGGCTTCTGCGGCTAGCGAACCTGGAGGTGGTCGGTACCCGAGTGCTTTGTGTTGCATGGACATGAGTTTGCGGGCTTCGGCTATAATGAACGTCTCGAGTGAGTTGGGATATAGGGAGTGAAGTTGCTGGGTGAACATGGATGTACCTTCGCCGATGTTCTTCAGGTCGACCCGAGCACCGAACCGGGATGCGTCGTCGTGAGCGGCGTGAATGAGCGTAGGGTTGTTCGTCTACATCATCATGAACCTCAAGTTCGTAAAAATGACTATAAAGCTTAGGTGTGAGTAATTGAAATGGTTGTGGTAGAGGCCTTCCGAGAAGACGACCTTTATATACTTACCCCCCACCGAGACCCACGCCATCGATGTTGTGGGAGGTGGCTATCAGGTGGCGACGGGTGGAGAGCCTTCGAAGTTTGTAGTCTCTGTCGATGCGATTGATGCGCCATAGGTTTCTACCGATTTGTTTCTCGAGCGCCCATAATCGAAGTGTACTCGACGTTGGGTCTATTACTGCTATTATTCTGGCCTACTCATACTCGTCTTTGGTGAGCAGTGCTATCCTTGCGACAGGATTTGTGACTCACGAGAGTAGTCGTCGGACTGGTGGTCACGAAGATGGCAGCTGGCGGCGTAGATTAGAATGCACTATAGATAAGTACCATGATGCTCCTCATGGATTCAGACCGTCGTTGAAGCTTAAAAGTGGTCCGCGGCCGGGAGGTTACTGGCACTTTTATGATGTCAGCACTGTGGTTGGGTATAGTAAAGTAGTACTCACTACAACGACTGGGGTGTTCGAATTCGTTTGTATTCTTCTATCCTCGCACCCCAGATTAACCATCCAAACCAATCCATTCTTTCAAAGCCAAAGCCAAAACAAAAAAGTGAAGAGTCCTCGATATCATCACGCTGCATAAAGTAAAAGTACATAGAACTAGAAAGAAAACAATACCAATGTCAGGAATAAGCTAAAAATACACAAGTCAAATTGCCAGGATGCATACGACTCCGACGGTCTTCACTCGACTCCGATGGTCTTCACTCGACCCGCTGTCTCTTCACACGGGCCTCCTCCTCCTCCTCTTCCTCCTCGCGTGGGCTGCCACCAGCAACCTCGTCGAGTGATCTCTTCGGCGACGGTCTCGTATCCTCGCTCTCCCCCGCAGGCGCACCACCAGCAGCCTTCCCCTTCGCCGTCGCCTCCACACCCTCACCCTGCCCCTGCCCCTTCACCCCCTCCCTAAAACTCGCAA